>AFRA01000378.1:0-29535 GCA_000223055.1 Claviceps fusiformis PRL 1980
AAATTATTGTTATGGACTAACCCGATTGGGTCATCGCGGATGTCAGCGCAGTCATACCGGTCGCCCGGATCCCCTTGCCAGCTGCACCAAGCTGCAAAAGGATACGCATTGATCAGGTTGGCAAGATCTGATCAATTGACATCTATATTGGTCGGTCGTCGCTAGGGTGGGTGCCAGCTGGTGCGGTCCGTCAGCACGCAGCCTAAGGTTAGGTCAAAGACCAAACCATAACAATTATTACTATTTTACTACTTTTTTAAAGCTATTATATTATTATTTTTATTTCTATATAGAGTATATTTATTACTATATAGAGCTTAGTTAAGAATGCCTTTATTCTTTATAGCTTAATTTTATACCCTAGGCTAAGTTATAGCTTTATATTATATATAAATAATTAGTTATATAACTATACTACTACTATACTACTTATTAAGGGTATTATTTTATATATATTTTTATTTACTAGCCTTTAGTTATTATATTATAATATTATTTCTTAACTTTACTTTTTCTTTTACTTAGTGTTACGGTCCGTTCCCAGAGGCGGAACCCACCTAACAAAAGGAGGGTTCCGCCGCACATAGCTAGAGAGAACAACTTCAACCATGCATACACTCAACTACCTACCTATGACTTAAGTGTTCCTTCTTCTTATAACTTCATGACGTACCACACCTATTGTGTGAGTACCCCCATTTACGTGTGACATCCAGCACGTAACACTTAGGGGTAGTAGTAATATAGTAGTGTACCTACTAAGTAATTTAATTCGCCCTTCTTTTTTTCCCTTATTACGCTTACCTGCCCCCCTAATTTACTAGGGCAGTTAGTATTGCTTTACTCTATTAATTTAATAAGTAAGTAAGCTAGCTAGGGCTAAAAGAGAGTATTAAGAGGGCTATAGTAATGCTGCTAGTCTCTTATATAGTTATTGCAATAAATCTTATTTATCTAAGGGCAATAAGATTTCCCTTTATCTTATTAATTTAAGGGTAAAAGTGAGATAACTAATAACAGAAGTAAGCTACGGTAACGCTGCTAGTCTTTTATATAATTATTATAATACTTTTAATTTATTAAGTTATAGGAGAGAATAGTTTATTATAACTAATCTCTTCTTTTTTTTTAGGGTTCTACTATTAAGTTAAAGGCTTACTTTACTACTATAGCTATTAATAGCTATTAATAAGCAGCTAGGCTACTGCTGCTACGCTATAATTTACTAATTTAAGTGCCTTAATTACTTAGGTAGCATTACCTTTATATATAATAGCCTTATTTCTCTAGTTCCTAAATAACTATAAAAGCCTCCCTTTTCCCTCTATTCTTTTTCTATTTTTTCCTTCTTAATAACCTTATTATTAACTATAAGTTTTACCTTCTTAGCTAGCTTTTAGTAAGGTTATTACTCTTTCTCTTTTCTTTTTACTTAAATTCTTTACTAACTTATTTATTTAGTTACTCTTTATTAGTTTACTATTTATCTTTACTCTTATAAATAGCTTTTTTTCTCTCTCTCTTTTTTTTAATAAACTTTTTATAAATTCTTTAGCTACTTTTCTATCTTTTAGCTACTAACTTTTAGCTAGTTTAATATAGCTTTTAAAAATTAAACTCCTTTAATAAAACATTACTACTATATTACTACTAAACTTAATTCTACCTTAAATATTATAACTATTATAATATAAGTTTTCCTTTATATTTTATTAGTTACTTAACTTACTATTAATAGCTATACTTTTATTATTAATAAAAAGAAGCTCCCTTACTTATAGTATAGTTATTAAGTTTATATTTAAAAGTTATAGCCTAAACCTTTTTATTAATAATAAAGAGAAATATAATATTTAGCCTTAATATATTATAACTAAGATTTCTATCTTTATAGTATATAGCCCCTTTAAGGGTAAGCAACTTACTATAAAGTAGTTACTATTTCTTACTAATAGGTTATTTTCTTTTTATTACTTTATAAGGGCTAGTATTAAGTATAGTCTTTATAAGTATAATAATAAAAGTTATTATTATATAAGTTAAAAGAATTTCCCCTTTTATTTTAATAACTTTACTTAGTTATTATTACTAACTTACTATATTTTTTTAGTAAAATATATATTAAGTATATTTTTATTAAAATATCTTTTACTTTATAAAGAAAAAGACTAATAATTCAAAGTATTTCTAAATTCTAATAAGCTTACTTTAATTCTCTATTAGCTCTTTATTACCTTACTACTTAGGGCTTATTTATTACTATTTTTACTTTAAAGTTAGCCTTAAATAAGTAAAAAAATATAAATAAATTAAAAATACTAAAAAGGTATAATTATTATTTAAGCTTACTTTAAAGCAATAGTGCTATTAAAATATAAGTATATAGTAGCTTATATTTGTAAATTAGCTATTTATTACTATTAGCTAATCTAACTACCTATAGTTTATTTATAAGAACCTTTATATAGTAAGTTATTTTCTTATCTTTATATTCCTTACTTATTAATTACTACTAACCTTCTACTAGCTCTTTAATTAGCCTCCTTTATAATTAGCTTAGAGTATAACCCTATCTTTATTTTTACTATACTTTATTAAGCTATATATATTCCTAAAGGCTCTCTTTAACTTAATAGGAAATTTAGCTTAGAAGGAGAATAATAATAATAAGTTATAGTAGTATAGTTACTATATAAAATTAGCTTATTTTATACTTTTAGTTTTATTTATTTATTTATTTTATTTATTTTTTTACTTAGCTAAATAGACTTACTTTTCCTTACTAAAAAATAATATATTATAGTTTTTATTTTATTTTATTATACCTATAACTTTATAGCTATTTAGCTATATACTACTTATTTATATTCCTTTATTATATCTTTAGATATAAAGTCTTTTTATAGTACTTATAAGTTCTTAGACTTATTATAGCCTTTTTACTTTATTAGATATTTTCTTTACTTACTCTTATATTTATAGGTTATAATTTATTTTACCTTATATAGCTCTATATTCTCTTTAAGTAGTAGCTATATTAATACTACTTCTTTTTAATATAAGTTACCTTTAAAAGGTTTAAGGTTTAAAATATTAAATATATTATATAGTTATAGGGTTAGGGGTAATTTTAATTTATATATTAAGCTAAAATAGCTAATTTTCTTAATAATTTAATAAGGTTTTAAATACTTTATTATAAGTTTTTACTTTAGCTATTATAAATTAATATTTTTTATAAATAATAAAATATAATTACTAATATAGAATTCTATTAGTTTATATTTAGTATTATAGTATTAAATATACTAAGCTTAGGTATTATTTAATAGCTACTTTATTTTAATATACTTACTTTATAATTCCTTTACTCTAACTTCTATATACTAATTAATAATATTTAGTAGCTAAGTTCCTTAGTTTAGCTCTTAAAGCTTATAACCTTATAGTAACTTAGCTAATATATAGCTATAAGCTATATAATAGCTAGTATTATATATAAATTATATAAAAGCTAAGTAGTTTAGCTAGTTAGTTTATTTTATATATTTAAAAGCTTATAAGTAGTATTTTAAAATTTAATTTATTCTTTTAGTTTAGCTATTTATTTAAGAGTAAAATGTAATACTTAATAGCTATTTTATTACTAAAAGGTAGTAAAAGGTTCTTTAGAATTTACTTATAAAAATAATATCTTTATTACTTATAATAATTTTTAAAGCTTTATAGTTTTAAAAAATATTCTTAATAAAGATAGTTACTAAGTTACTATTAATTACTTTTATAGTTATAATAATATAAAATATATACTTTAAAAATCTATTTACTATTATTAGAATTATATTATATATCCTACTATTTAACTATTTAATAAAGGGTAAATTAGTAATAAAGTCTATAGAGATTTCTTAAAATAATTTTTTTAGTATTAACAATACTACTAGCTTGTTTTAAAGTTAATATAACCTTAGCTTATTAAGCTAATAACTTATATAATTATTAATATAAGTCTTAATATCTTATTTTAGTTTTAGCTAGAAATGTTAGCTTATAACTTATTTAATTATGTTACTTACTTTTTAGTAGCTTATTATTAAGTTATTATAAGTTAGCTATAAAATTTTACTTTTTATACTAATAAGTATATAAGCTTAGCTTTTATATAATAGTAATTTATTTTTATTAATTAATTAAGTAGTACTTTTTAAGGATACTATTTCCTTATTACTACTTAATAGCCTTAATTACTATTATATTAAGGCATCCCTTTAACTATATAAACTTTAAAGACTTAAATATTAAAGTAACTAATTTCTTATAGTTAGCTTACTTAAAGATTAACTTAATAAAGATTTTTTCAATAGCTACTAACCTTACTATAAGCTTTTAATAGGTTTTTTCCTTAAGTAAAAGTCTATTATATAATAAGTAGGGCTAACTTAAGTGCTTTATAAAGTTAAAGGGTATTTTAGTTTTATTTTTTAAAACTTCTTTATTTTAGTTATTTATTTTTTTACCTACTATATCTTTATTATATATCAGTCTTTTAGGTAAAAGTTTATTATATAATAAATAAAGCTAACTTAAGTACTTTCTAGAGTTAAAAAGTATTTTAATTTTAATTTTTAAAACTTCTTTATTTTAGCTACTTATTTCCTTACTTACTATACCTTTTGTTGAAAATAACAGGGTTATTTATAGGGGATTCCTCACTATTAGTGCTATAATTATAGCGCTGATAGAAGCACTTTATAGGGGGCTTTGTAAGCCAGTGCAAGCCAGCAAGCATACGCGCGCGCGGGTGGCACAACCACGGAATTCCGACCGAAGGTCACGTGTGCGTGGACTCGCAGCTGCGAGGTCCCCACAAATCCTCACTTTTCGACCTTTTCTGCCTATTCTAACAGTTACGCGGTCGGACTAATAGCTGCAAGGTGGGCCCAGTTTTTGGGTTAGATTTGTAAGGCAACCAGCAAAGATACGGAGGAACGAATTGAAGGATGTGACTAAGCCAGCTGACGGCTGCTTAGTCAGGGAAGGTGGCTACCCTATAATGTGTGTTTTTTACTGTTTTTCTTAATAAGGAGGAATTTATAAAAAGTCTTAGAACTAGATTCTTTATTGCTAAATTCTAGGCTTTCTTTCTATATAAATATCTAAAAATCAGTTTTTTAGTGTTATATGTTGATTTTTACTAAGTTAACCGATTGTAAGCACGTCGGCAGCCAATTTGTATAGCCGTGAGTCTATTTTTTTGTTTTTCTATAGAAATGAATTTTACAGAAAATAAAAAGTAGCCCATAAAGCCTAGCTAGCGACTAGGATTTACTAATAAAGTTAGTGGGTATATGAGGGAAGGAAGTGAAAAACCCCCTTATAGCTGCCGACCATACGGACTGTCAAAATCACTCTTGCTAGCCGCGCACACCTGCAAAGTCAGATATTAGATATAATTTATTGGATATTATTATTGTAAATTCTTTAGCGAATTGAATAGTGCTAAAAGTAACGCAAAAGCTTCCATTTTACGTGAGATATAGTAGACTGCAGCTTGCTGCAGTGCTCTGCTCTGCAGAGCAGTGGATCTGTACGTGCACGCTCACTAAGCCCACTACCTTAGTAAGCTGTGCTCTATAGCACCCACCTCCATTATTTCTAATACCTTTATTACTTATAAGCTAATTCTTTAGTAATACCTTAGTGTTTAGGCTTAAATTATTAAGTACTAGCTATAATTCTAACTTATTATAAGGTTAAAGTATACTTACTTTAGCTTACTTTACTTTATTTAGTCTCTCTTACTTAGCTTATTCTTTAATTTATAATAAAAATACTTAAGCTAAATATATTATGTTTATCTCTACTATTACTAGTGTATAGCTAGGTTATAGCTTAATACTATTAAGTTTTAATATTAAATAGCTTATTAGTTTAGCTATTTTAGTTGAAATATTTAAGGTATTAACTATTAATTATATATTATAGCTATATTACTTATTTATAATAAATTTAGTAAAAAATAATAATAAGTATAATATATATACCTTAGTTATTACTTCTTTTAAAAAGTAGTTTAATTTATAAAATAAGCTATTTACTAAGTTTAGCTTACTTAAGTAATACTTTATAATAAAGTTAAATAAATATAGCTTATTTAAAGTATTAACTTAATAGCTAAATAGCTTTAGCTTTATAATAAAGTACTTATAATTTAGGTAATTAATAATAACTTAAATAAAGTGCTTTAAGTAGGCTAAATAGTGCTACTAAGTATGAAAACCCTTTTAAATAATAAGGAGCTTACTATTTAGTATTATATATCTTAACTTTAGCCTAAATAGTTTATATAATATATAAGCTATTAGGTGCTAGCTACTTAGCTATAGCTAAGTAATAATAGCTTTGATAGTAAAAGCTAATATATTTATCTTTATTTTAAGTAATGCTTTTAAGTTAAAGTAAATAAAAATAAAAGCTTTAAGGAGTTTTTACTTAAGTTAGTTAAATACTACTAGTTTACTATTACTTAGCTATTGTGTCGCAGAAGAAGGAACGTGGACCGCGGTCATTTGGAAGAAGGCATCGTGGCGGCTAAAGGAGTAAAGACCTTAGCATAATGCAATTAAACTATCTAATTAAAAGATATAAATAGGTCCTAGGTCCTTAGGTAGTTAAAAAAAAAGATATCTATTTTTCTATTTTTTTTTCTAAGGTATAGGTATAGGAGCACTTATTATTATAATACTATTAATTGCTATAATTCTAGTTACTACTATAGTGTATTTATTTATATTTTATTTTATAATTATTATTATTCTATCTTTTAATAGCTTTAACTATTTAATTAAATAACTTTATATTTAATTATCCCTCTTTCTTTTTAATCTTAATAACTTTAAAGCTAAATCTATATATATAAGAATTTTAAAATATAATAGAGATATCTTTAGTTATATATATACCCCTTACTTTTAGGTATATAGTATATATTCTTTTTCTTTTTATTATAAATAGTAGTTTTACTTAAGTAAAGTAAGTTAAGTAGCCTTTATATAACCTATTTTATTATATAAAAATAATAATATATAATTAAAGGCTATAATTTAGAGTTAAACTTTATTATAATTAACTAAACTTATAAAACTAAAATAAATAACTATAAAAAACCTATTATAAAACTTTTAAATTATTTAATTAAAAGTATAAAGATAGTTTAAAACTTAATAAATATAAAAAATTACCTACCTTGATATTATATTTAATAAAATTAGAACTATTAGCCTTTAAAGTATAAAGCTATAAAGCTAACTTATTAAAAAAAAGAAAAAGCTTACTAAAGGTTTTATTAAAACCTATTTAGAATACTAATCCCCTGTCTTTTAAGATAAATAAAACTATAAATTATTTAATTATACCTAACTTTATTAGATTCTATATAATTACTTTTATTATAAGTATTATTTTATTTATAACTTAAAGTATACTTATTAAAATTCTAGTTTTAGTTTATAAAGTTAATAAAAATAATAACTTAGTTAAGCTTATTAAATAATAATATAACTAAATCTATAAAGAAAAAAATATAAGTAAAGAAAAGCCTTTTAATTAATTAATTTATTTATTACTTATATTTATATTTAATAATATAAGCTTTAAAAATTAACTTAGGTAAGTATTATTAACTTTATTTTCTTTCTTTTTTAACTAAATTTATATTGAAGAACTAACCCCTAACTTAGTTTAAACTAAAAACCCTTTTTTTATTACTATAGCTATTTTTAATAATTTTATTAAAAAACTTAACCTAAAGGTTTTTACTAAACTCCTTAAAGAAACTTTAAATAAGTAGAGTATTTTTATATCCCTTTAAAGTAACTATAGTATAAATTAATTTATAAAAAAGAATATTAGTAACTTTTTAAAGGACTTTAAAGTAAAGATATATACCTTTAGTTTCCTTAATAATAAGTAGTGCTAAATACTTAAAAAAGAAGTTACCTTTAAGCTTTATAAAGATATTAAAACCTTTATAATTATATATACTTAATAAAAAGCTAAAGAAGTATTACTTCTTTAATACTAAGCTACCCCTTAGAAAAGGACTAAAAGTATAATAAACTAACTTAAGAAGCTTAATATATAGTATTTTTAAATATTTTTTAATACTTACTTATAGCTATAGTAGTATTAAGTATTAATATTAAAAGTATTCTTTAAAGACTAAAAGACTTTTTTAATATAATCTATATATATTTATAAAGCTATTCTTAGTTAAATTATTATTAGCTTTATAAATAAGTGTGATGGATTTGAGCTGGAGGCTCGGATCCTTAGCGGAACAGGAAAGGAGCATGTAAGGAGCATGTGAGGTGACCTACCTTACCTAGAGGGCAAACCCTATAAGCATATATTATATATAAACTAGATATATAGTGGAGGGGGATAGTAACCTTTCCTTCCCCCTTATAGATAATAATAACTTTATTAACACTAAATTACAGTTACTATTTAGGCTAGTTTATAATAATTATTATTTATTATAACGCTACTTATAATATTTATTTTTATAAGAATAGCATAATAGATTCTTAGTATTATAAATAAGTAGCTTAATTAGATAATATATAGAACTTACATTATTTTTATAAAACTATTGCTTTATTAATAGCTTAGCTTAAGAAACTATACTACTATATAGCTATAATAAACTAGGTATTCTATATAAATACCTTAATATAAGCTAATTAGATATAACTTAAGCATAAGCTACTCCTAATAGGGAACCTTTATAATAAAAATAAGGCTTTATTTTAGGCTTAGTAGAGCCTTATAGTATATAAGCTAGAGGCTAACTTAGACTTTATTAGTACTAACTATAATAAATAGTTTCTTATTTACTAGAACTTATTGCCTAAAATTTAGGTATAGGTAGCTTTATTTTTTAAGCTAAGTAGTAACTACTAGTATATATTAAGCTATTTCCTTAAATACCTTAATACTATATTTATAAACCTTTATTAAAAGGAATATATAGTTGTTAAAAATAACAGGGTTATTTATAGGGGATTCCTCACTATTAGTGCTATAATTATAGCGCTGATAGAAGCACTTTATAGGGGGCTTTATAAGCCAGTGCAAGCCAGCAAGCGTGCGCACGCGCAGGCGGCACAACTACGGAATTCCGACTAAAGGTCACGTGTGTGGGCTCGCAGCTGTAGGGTCCCTACAAATCCTCACTTTTCGACCTTTTTTGCTTATTCTGACAGCTACGCAGTTGGACTGATAGCTATAAGGTAGGCTTAGTCTTTAGGTTAGATTTATAAGGCAACTAGTAAAGATATAGAGGAACGGATTAAAGGATGTAACTAAGCTAGCTAATGGCTACTTAGTTAGGGAAGGTAGCTACCCTATAATATATATTTTTTACTGTTTTTCTTAATAAGGAGGAATTTATAAAAAGTCTTAGGACTAGATTCTTTATTACTAAATTCTAGGCTTTCTTTCTATATATATATTTAAAAATCAGTTTTTTAGTGTTATATATTAATTTTTACTAAGTTAACTAATTATAAGTATATTAGCAGCTAATTTATATAGCTATAAGTCTATTTTTTTGTTTTCCTATATAAATAAATTTTATAGAAAATAGAAAGTAGCTTATAAAGCCTAGCTAGCGACTAGGATCCACTAATAAGGTTAGTAGGTATATAAGGGAAGGAAGTGAAAAACCCCCTTACAGCCGCCGACTGTATAGACCGTTAGAATTACTCTTACTAGCTATGTATACCTATAAAGTTAGAGATTAGATATAATTTTTATTGGATATTATTATTGTAAATTCTTTAGCGAATTAAATAGTGCTAAAAGCAACGTAAAAGCTTCTATTTTATGTGAGATATAGTAGACTGTAGCTTGCTGCAGTGCTCTGCTCTATAAAGCAGTGGATCTATACGTGCACGCTCACTAAGCCCACTACCTTAGTAAGCTATGCTCTATAGCACCCACCTCTATTATTTCTAATAGGTTATAAGCCTAGAAGAGAACTTTTAGTATTTAGAAAATTCACTGAATTTTTTTATAATAAAGAAAAATATCACTATATTTATAGAGAGTGTAGAAGCTACTTATTCCTTCTATAAAAAGAATAAATTCGCTAAAAAGAAGTTTTCCCTTCTATAAAATAGGAAAGAACATAGTATAGAAGAATTCCTACTTCTATAAAAATTTAGAATTAGCGAAGAATTAGGATATTTTACCCTATAAGATTTTCTTATAAATAAAATAAAAATTATAGAAGACTTTACTTTTATAAAAAGGAAGATATAGAAGATTCCTACTTCTAATAAAAAAAAAAAAAAAAGGGAAGATATAGTAAATTTACTATAATTTTAAGAAGACTACCTTCTATAAAAGAGTATATAGAAGATTTCCTACTTCTAATAAAAAAAAAAAAAAAAAGGGGGAATATTTTCTAAAAATAAAAATAGAAAATATAGAAGTCTTTCCTTCTATAAAATAGAAAGATATAGAAGCTTTTCCCTTCTATTAAAAATAAAAGGAAATTATAGAAAAATTCCTATTTTCTATAAGAAAAGACCTTATAAGCTTATACCTTTTAAGGCAGTGTGTGTGAGATTTTTTTTTATAATGGATGCTAGGGATCTAGGTTATAATAACTTAGGGGTCCCTACCCTAGAACAGTCATGGGCAGAGCATGTAAATCAACAGATTTTGTAGCAAAATAATAATATTTCTAATATTTTAGAAAAATTAGAAATTTTAGCAGCTGCTGTTACCTCTACCCTAGCTATAGCTTCAGAACCTATAGCTAAGCTAGTATAAGAAAAACCTTAGGAAAGCCCTAAAAATTCTAATATTCTAAATTCTTTTAATAATTCTATTATTAAAGAATTTAATAAAAGAGTTTATAGCTTTCTAGAGGGGGCTAGGCTAAAGGGGCTAGAAAATTTTAACTAGTGGAAGTAGGCCCTAAATATCCAATTTAGGGCACTAGGAATGCCTAATTTCTTAGAAAATCCTAGTATTGCTAAGAACCTTAGCGATCCTAACTAAGCTATAATTCTTATGCTTTTAAGAGATAGCTACACTAAAGGCCCCTAAAATGCTATAATTTAGTAAAAAGACCCCTTAGAGGCATATAGTGTTTTAATCCGCTAGTATTCTTAGAGTGCTGAAATACAACAGGGTACCCTATACCATCAATTTCATAGCCTAAATTTTTAAGGCTTTAAGGGTTTCTTAGAGTTCTTTAATGCTTTATTTAATAACCTACTAGCTAGGCTAAATTTAGCAAGTGTTTTTATAGAGCCTATAGATTAAGTAAATCAGTATCTACAGGCACTAAAATCCACCTTTCCCCACTAGGCAGAAAGGCAAAGATTTTCTATAAGAACTTCTAGGGCTTTAGGGAACCCTATAGGGGCACTAAATTTGTAATTTCTAATGGCAGACTTACTTAAAGAGTAAAGAGATAAGAGCTCTTTAGTAGCTAAAGCTCTAAATTATAGAGCTATAGCCTAGAAATCCACACATAGAGGCACTAAAGAAAATAAGTCCTCTAAAAACCCTTCTAATAAAGAAGAAGAGAATTCCTCTAAAGAAAATAAGAAGAATTCTAAGCCTAATTCTTATAAGAAAAAGGGCAAAAAAGGGCAAAAATCCTCTAAAAAGGCTAAGGATAATAAAGATAAAGGTTAGGAAGGAACCTTTATGCTAGGAAATTTTAACCTTTTATTAGGAGCCCTAGAGCCCTATAAAAGACCTAGTAGCCCTAGTGCTAGCAGTGATTCTAGTGAAAATTCTAGTTCTTCTTTTTCTAGTAATCCTAGTACTAAAGAAAAAAAGGCTTCTTTTAATGCCTTTAACTTTAACTATAAAGAAGATATAAAAAACTCCCTTCTTTACAATATAGGCTTAACAGTGCACTTAATTAATTCTAAAGAGCACTTTATAAGCTATACTGCTTATAAAAAGGGCGAGGTAAGCTCTATAACTACTGGTGGGGGTCCTATCTATCCTAAGGGATACAGCAAGGCTAAATTTTTAGTGTTATGCTAGCAAAACCCTAATAAATACAGGCCTTTAATCCTATAAAATGCACTATATTTACTAAAATTAGATATAAATATAGTAAGCGGATTAAAGCATTATTTAGTAGGGGGCTATATGTCTAAAAATTCTTTATTTTTAGCTAATAGGTCTTATATTAGTCTCTTAAATGTTAAAAAGCACAGATTTTTTTTCTAGCTTAAAGATTCTAATCCACCCCTTCTAAAATCACCTTCTAGTTGCTCTAAGGGGCACTATATAGGCCATTTTAGTCACCAGGCTTGCCCCCCTATAGAGGTTAATAAAAAACCCTCTATAAAGTCTGTTTTAGCCCCTAAAAAGGCTAAAAAGGTTAAAGAATTAGGGAATTTACACCCCCCTAATCCTATAGCCCCTTCTTCGCAAAATTAGAAAGCAAGCTAAAGCTGGGCACCTTTTACAGAGGGGGTCCCCTTGATTCCTAAGGAAAAACCCCCTAATTCTGTGCTGTTAGAGGCACCAAAATCTAAATTTATAGAGGATTTACAGGGCTTAGTAGATAAAAAACCTTCTATTAATCCCCCTAGACCCTCTATAACCCTGCCTCTAATAGCTAGCTAAGAGGCCTGTGGTTCTTAAGGGGCC
This sequence comes from Claviceps fusiformis PRL 1980, assembly GCA_000223055.1. Lineage (NCBI taxonomy): Eukaryota > Fungi > Ascomycota > Sordariomycetes > Hypocreales > Clavicipitaceae > Claviceps > Claviceps fusiformis. Next base: position 12,694 of record AFRA01000378.1, read on the forward strand.
TAGCATAAGGAAGCTAAGGAAGAAGGCCCTATAGTGGCAGATGAGCCTTAGGGAAATTCTATAATTATAAATTACCCTATGCCTAAAAACCCCTATAACCTAGATTTTCTAGACTATAGTGGCTGCTTTAAATATTTTTTAGAGGGCAAAAAGGTTATTATTATCCACCAAAACCAGGCTAAAAGCTTTTATAATATTCCTTAGAATATTATAGGGAATAACTCTTTAGAGGGGGATCTAAGTGCCCCTCAGACCCTTATAGGGAATAATTCCTTAGAGGGGGAAAATAACTAGAAAGGGGGCTTTCTTAATATCTTTCTTAAGGATTACCCTAAAGGTCCCATTTTAGACCTAATAGTTAAAAGAGTCCCTAAGTTTTCACTTAGCCCTAGGAATACTTTATTCCTAATTTTGGATAATTTTTAACTAGAGGATAAAAATCTAAGAAAAACAGATTTTTATATAGCAAGCCTTTATAAAGAGTTTTGCTATAAAGCTCTTATTTCTAAAGAAAATAAGATTTTAAAGCTTAAGTCCTAAAGGAATTCCTAAAGGTAAATATCTTTAAAAATAAATAATAAGAAAAATATTTCTTAAGAGCCCTAAGATATCTATAAATTCACTTTTCCTTTAAGTAAAGGCTCTCACTGTTTTCTTGTCTTATTATTTTAAGACTTTCCGGAAGCTTTTAGTGGCTTATAGAAATCTTTTAAAATAAAGAGATTTTTTCTTTACAATAATCACAACTATCGCTAAAGCCACTAAAACAACGCCTAGCTAAAGGCACAAAACAACCACAAAAACACCCGGAAAATCGAAAACAATCACAAAAACAAAGAAAGAATAAGGTCCCTGCTTTCAATAGCATTACCTTTGCGAAACGCTATGCTTTACTATAGTAAAAAGTCACTTACCCTAGAGCCCCGATTTTAGGCTCTATAATTCTATAATCCTTTTTTGTTTTGGAATTTTCCTAGATTTTATATGACTTTTTCTTTTGCTTTTGCCCTTAGCGCCCTTATAATAACTATCCCTAATACTTCTTTAGAGGGGGTGTTAAAAATAACAGGGTTATTTATAGGGGATTCCTCACTATTAGTGCTATAATTATAGCGCTGATAGAAGCACTTTATAGGGGGCTTTGTAAGCCAGTGTAAGCCGGCAAGCGTGCGCGCGCGCGGGCGGCATAACTACGGAATTCTGACCAAAGGTCACGTGTGTGGGCTTGCAGCTGCAGGGTCCCTACAAATCCTTACTTTTCGACCTTTTTTGCTTATTCTAACAGCTACGTAGTCGGACTGATAGCTATAAGGTAGGCCTAGTCTTTAGGTTGGATTTATAAGGTAACTAGTGAAGATACAGAGGAATGGATTAAAGGATGTGACTAAGCTAGCTAATAGCTGCTTAGTTAGGGAAGGTAGCTACCTTATAATGTATATTTTTTACTATTTTTCTTAATAAGGAGGAATTTATAAAAAGTCTTAGGACTAAATTCTTTATTGCTAAATTCTAGGCTTTCTTTCTATATATATATCTAAAAATCAGTTTTTTAGTGTTATATATTGATTTTTACTAAGTTAACTAATTACAAGCACGTCGGTAGCTAATTTATATAGCTGTAAGTCTATTTTTTTGTTTTCCTATACAAATAAATTTTATAGAAAATAGAAAGTGGCTTACAAAGCCTAGCTAGCGACTAGGATCCACTAATAAGGTTAGTGGGTATATAAGGGAAGGAAGAGAAAAACCCCCTCACAGCCGCTGACCGTACGGACCGTTAGAATCACTCTTGCCAGCTGCGCATACCTATAAAGTTAGATATTAGATATAATTTATTGGATACTATTATTGCAAATTCTTTAGCAAATTAAATAGTGCTAAAAGCAACGCAAAAGCTTCCATTTTACGTAAGATATAGTGGACTGTAGCTTGCTGCAGTGCTCTGCTCTGCAGAGCAGTGGATCTGTACGTGCACGCTCACTAAGCCCACTACCTTAGTAAGCTGTGCTCTATAGCACCCACCTCCATTATTTCTAATAATTATTACTACTATAATATAAATATTAGTAGGTAGCCTTATAGCGCTTAATAATATCCTATAAAACCTAGGTTATTTAAATTATACCTTTAGTGTCTATAGGCTTTATACCTAACCTACTCTTACTAAAGGATTTATAACCCTACCTAAAGCTTAAAAACCTAGTAGAATTAATACTTATTATAGCTATATTACTATCTTAGTTATATTTAGTTTAAGTATAATAATAAGCTTTAATACACTCCTTAATTTAGTATAAATTAATATTTAAGGTAATACTATAGTATTATATAACTACTATATAGTAGTTAGAGTAGGGGATATTATAGCCTATATAATAATCCCTTATTTACTTATTAAATCTAACTTAAAGCTAGGTAAGTTTTACTATATTTATTTAAATACTCCCCTTTATAAGGTATAACTTTTATTTAAAATAAATAAAGAAATCTATAAACTATTTATTTAAGTATTATTTTAGCTAGTCTAACTTTATAACTATATATTCCTTTTAATAAAGGTTTATAAATATAGTATTAAAGTATTTAAGAAAATAGCTTAGTATATATTAGTAGTTACTACCTAGCTTAAAGAATAAAGCTATTTATACCTAAATCTTAGGCAATAGGTTTTAGTAAATAAGGAACTATTTATTATAGTTAGTGCTAATAAAGTCTAAGTTAGCCTTTAGCTTATATACTATAAGGCTTTACTAAGTCTAAAATAAGGCCCTATTTCTATTATAAAGGTTCCCTATTAGGAGTGGCTTATACTTAGGTTATACTTAGTTAGCTTATATTAGGGTATTTACATAGAATACCTAGTTTATTATAGCTATATAGTAGTATAGTTCCTTAAGCTAAGCTACTAATTAAGTAATAATTTTATAAAAGTAGTGTAAGTTCTATATATTACCTAATTAAGCTACTTATTTATAATACTAAGGATTTATTACACTATCTTTATAAAGATAGATATTATAAGTAGCGTTATAATAGATAATAATTATTATAAATTAGCCTAAATAGTAACTATAATCTAGTATTAATAAAGTTATTATTATCTATAAAGGGGAAGGAAAGGTTACTATCCCCCTCTACTATATGTCTAGTTTATATACAATATATACTTATAGGGTTTGCCCTCTAGGTGAGGTGGGTTACCTTACATGCTCCTTACATGCTCCTTTCCTGTTCCGCTAAGGATCCGAGCCTCCAGCTCGAATCCATCACACTATACTGCTATAAGCGAATGGATAGTTTAAAGGCTAGGCCTTTAACGCCTTACCTTAGCCTAACTACACACACTAACCACTGCTGTAACGGTCATATAGCATAGTTATGCTAATACCTCCTAGCGCCTAAGAATTACCTACCTTATCTATTTTAGCGCTAATTTAAATAGCTAATTATTCCCTATAGTAGCCTATATAATCCTAAGCCTCTTATAAGACTATATTCTAAGGGCGCTATAAATAGCCTAGAATAATATTATATTATATACTACTTAATGCCTCCTTATTATCTATATATAGGGTAGCCTAGAGATTTATGCCTTAGATACCTAAGGGGTAGCCTTACTTATAACTACTATTATAGGCTTAATTTAAATAAAATTAGCTTATTAAGCTCTATAGTTAGGTAAAGTAAGCAGCGTTATATTTATAAGCCTATAGAAGATTAATATTATTCTTATATTTATAATAAATTTAGTAGTTTTAAAAAAGAATAAAAACCTTTTTTTTTTACTAAGTAAATTAGCTAACTTTAAGGATTTATTTTACTATAAAAATATTAATACTCTTTCTCTTTACTAAAAGTAAGCTAACTATTATATTTAACTATAATAAAACCCTAATAGTAGCCTATTAAATTTACTTTAGGCGCTACTTTATAATATACCCTAGAACTAGCTACTAGAAATATAAAAATAAATTATAAACTTTATAAATAAGGGCTAGATTAAAGCTTTTTTCTCTTTAATAGCTATATTAATGCTTTTAGTTAAAAAAGTAAGTAAAGGGTAGTATTTTTATATAAACTATAGAGTATTAAATAAAATTATAAATTAAGACTAATATTTATTATTACTTATTAAGAAGACTTTATAATCCTTAGTAGGCGCTTAGTAGTTTACTAAATTAAATATTTACACTACTTTTTATTACCTATATCTTATATAAGGGAATAAGGCTTTTATAGCTTTTTATATATATTTTAGCCTTTTTAAATAGCTTATCTACCCCTTTAGCCTAGCTAGAGCACCTATAACGTTTTAATATTATATTAATAGCGCCTTAAAGGATATATTAAGGGTCTATATAATAGCTTATTTTAATAATATCCTTATTTACACTAATAGTATATATAAGGAGTATATATAATGTACTAAAAAGATCCTTTCCTACCTTTAATAAGCTAGCCTATATTTTAACCTTAGTAAGTATATCTTTAGCGTAACTAAGGTTAAATACCTAGGGTTTATAGTATAAGTTAGCTATATAGTGTAACTAAACCTAGCTAAGGTAGCTATTATCTATAAATAAAAGGCACTAATATAGCTATAAGGTATATATAGCTTCTTAAGCTTTATAAACTTCTACTAGGAATTTATAGCTAACTTTTTAAACCTTATTAAACCTTTACTTAACTTTACTAAAAAGGGCGCCCTATTTATTTAGTCTTTAGCTTACTAAATAGCCTTTTAGTGCCTTAAGGATATATTTTCCTTAGCTTTAATTCTAGCTTAATAGGACCCTATCTTAGATATAGTAGTAGAGGCTAATGTATTAGGGGAGGCTATTAAGGGTTACTTTTTATAGTATAATATAGTAAGTATACTATAACTTATTACCTACTACTCTACTTAGCTTATAGCCCCTTAATAAAACTATATAATTTATAATAAGAAGCTACTTAGTATTATTTTATGCCTTAAGGTATAGTCTACTAACCTTTATAGTGTTTTTAAGCTATTTATAATCCTTATTAACTATAAGAACTTAAAATACTTTATAAGCCCTTAGGAAATATTAAAATATTAAATATACTAGGTAAAGACTCTCTTTTTCTTTAATTTTTACCTTTACTACTAATTAGGCTCTTAAGTAGCCTACCCTAATACACTATCTTACTATAAGTAAGATAAATTAGGGGCCCCTATATTAGCCTAGCTATTGCTATACCTAATATTAGTTATATACTTATTATGGCTATTTTATGCCCCTCCTGCCCTAGCACTAGAGTAAGACTAGCCCCTAATTAGTAATATAGTAGTTAACTTATAAAGCTATAACTTCTTTATAAATAACTATCTTTAGAACCTTTAGAATTAAGGTATATAAGCTAATTCTATATATTACCTAAAGATTATAGTAGTATAATTAAAGGTTTAGAGATTTTCTACTAAAATAGCTATATATTAATAGGTTAGGGACTATATAATTAATGCTTATAAGGCTTTGCTATTCTATAGCTATCTTTAGGTACTATAGTATAAGCCCCTAACTACTATACTAATTTAATAAACCTATAACTTACCCTTATTAAGCTATTTAGGAAAGAATATAACCTTTTAGGCTCTTTATTATAATTATTATTAGGAGGGTATATTAATAGATATTATATAGTATATATAAAATTACTACTGCTATAAAGCTTATAAGAGCTAGCGCTTATACTAAGGCTTTTTATAGCCTATCCTAGCGCTAGATAGATATTAATTATAAATATTAGTAGATTTTATAACTAATCTCCTAGCTAACTCTTTAAATACCCCTTAGTTTCTAATAGTTATTATAAACTGCCTCTTTAAGTATATTTAGTTAAAGGCTATAATAAATATAAGTACTAAAGTATATACTTAACGCTTCCTAGATTACTAATAGTGTTTTTATAGATTCCTTTTAAATATTATATCTAACTATAGCTTAAACTAGGTAAGTAGCTTTTAGTTATTATTATACTCCCTTATAAAGACTTAATAGCTTTTCTTTATATTCTACTACCTATAAATTAATAGAAGTATAGAATATATAAATTAAGAGGTTTAGGTAGTCTTATATATTATAGTCTCTTTTACTTAAATAAACTAATCTATATACTTAGTAGTATACTAGCTTATACTTAATAACTATAACTTATTAGTTACTAGCCTTAGTGTATATATAGCTCTTTATAGGTTTAATATTAATTTAATATAATATATATTAACTTTTATATAAAGCTAAATATTCCTTAAGGGGTAAGTAGTTTAGTTCCTTAAGTATATTAAGTAAAGAATAGCATTTACTTAAGCTACTATTAATTTTACTTAATAATATTAATAAAAGTTTTTTAATTAGTTATACTACTTTATAGAATAGTATTAAGCTAGTAATAAGGTTTAGCTTAGCCTTTATAATATTTAAACTCTATACTTAAGTAAAAAGTTAGACTAAGTTATAGCTAAATATACTATATTTAAGGCTTTTATACTCCTTATTATTAGACTAAATATTCTTAGTAATATTTACTTTATTTTTTATATTAATTTAATTAAATATATAATAAATAATTTACTCCCTTTTTGGGTTCTACTTAACTCTTAACTAGGCTTTATTTAGCCTTAAAATAATAATATAAATATACCCTATAAGTATTAGGTTAAGTCTATTTTAGCTATAAAAAATACTAAAGGTTAAGGCAGCTACTATAATATATTAATTAAATAGGTTAGCTATATATAGCTAATATAAAAGCTACTTAAAAACCTAAAGAATACTAAGGCACTAATAAATTTTAAAGTATAATAAGGAAATATATATTTTAATAATAAACTAAGGGAGGTATACTATAACTCTTAATTAATATTATATAGTATACTATTTAATATAAACTTTAATACTACTAAGCCTTATATAGGCTTTAATTTAGTTATAATACTTTTATACTTTATTATTACTTAAATAAAGTTACTAGCTAAACCCTTCTTTTTTTTTTCTTTTTTTTATAATATTTAGCTAATATAGCTATAAAGGGTAAGCTAAAGAAGGGTAAAGGGAGTAATTTTTAATTAGTAGGAGATAAGTTAAGCCCTTATAGTATAGAACTAAGGATACTTAGGGGTAGCTTAGGTATAAATATTATAAATATTAAGAGCTAGTAAATAGTAAGTAGTATTATAGTATTAGTAAAAAAAAGCATATTAGTAGTAAAAAAAGGCGTAATAGTAGTAGGAGGGGGTATTATACTTAAAAAAATAAAAGGGGGTAGTATAGGTATATATACTTACTTTTTTAAATATAGTAGTAAGTAAGTTAGTAAGAAGGGCTAATATAACTAAAGCTAAGTAAATAAATCTTAATATATAGGTATTAATTATTTAACCTAGTGCTATACCTTAGATAACTAGGTATTAGTGTAGTTAATGCTAGTCTTTAATAAGTAAATAATAGTAGAATTAATAGTAGGAATAAATAGTAGATGTAAGGGTATCTTATTAATAGTAGACTAGGGTTAAGCTAGTGGATAGAAGGATAGTATAGGTAAGAAGCTAGTAGTAATAGTAGGTATTAGAAATAATGGAGGTGGGTGCTATAGAGCACAGCTTACTAAGGTAGTGGGCTTAGTGAGCGTGCACGTACAGATCCACTGCTCTGCAGAGCAGAGCACTGCAGCAAGCTACAGTCCACTATATCTCACGAAATATAGAAGCTTTTGCGTTGCTTTTAGCACTATTTAATTCGCTGAAGAATTTGCAATAATAATATCTAATAAAAATTATATCTAATCTCTAACTTTATAGGTGTGCGCAGCTAGTAAGAGTGATTCTAACGGTCCGTATGGTTAGTAGCTGTAAGGGGGTTTTTCACTTCCTTCCCTTACATACCTACTAACCTTATTAGTAGATCCTAGTCACTAGCTAGGCTTTATAAGCTACTTTCTATTTTCTATAAAATTCATTTATATAGAAAAACAAAAAAATAGACTTATAGCTATATAAATTAGCTGCTAACATACTTACAATCAGTTAACTTAGTAAAAATCAACGCATAATACTAAAAAACTAATTTTTAAATATATATATAGAAAGAAAGCCTAGAATTTAGTAATAAAGAATTTAGTCCTAAGACTTTTTATAAATTCCTCCTTATTAAAAAAAACAGTAAAAAATATATATTATAGGGTAGCTACCTTCCCTAACTAAGCAGCTATTAGCTAGCTTAGTTATATCCTTTAATCCGTTCCTTTATATCTTTATTAGTTACCTTATAAATCTAACTTAAAGACTAGGCCTACCTTACAGCTGTCAGTCCGACTACATAGCTGTTAAAATAAGCAAAAAAGGTTGAAAAGTGAGGATTTGTAGGGACCCTGCAGCTGCGAGCCCACACACGTGACCTTTGGTCGGAATTCCGTGGTTGTGCCGCCCGCGCGCGCGCACGCTTGCCGGCTTGCACTGGCTTACAAAGCCCCCTATAAAGTGCTTCTATTAGCGCTATAATTATAGCACTAATAGTGAGGAATCCCCTAAAAATAACCCTGTTATTTTTAACAGTAGGTATAGTATACTTCTCTATAGTGTATAGGGTAGTAGTAAAGTAGTTATATAAAGCCTTAAATAGCTTATTTAAGATAACCTTTTTCCTCTTACTATTAAGGGTATTATAGGTAAGAATATAAGGTACCTTTATAGCCTTACTATAGTAGATAGCCACTACTATCTTATAGGTAAGGCAGTAAAGAGTAGAACTTTAGGTAAATATAGCAGTATCCCTTATATAGGTTAATTTCCTTCTTTAGCACTCTTTATAGAAATACTTAAGGCTTAGTGTATATAAAAATAGGCTATTATTTACTATATAGAGAATATAGAATAGGCACTATATATCTAGCTAAAAGAGATCTATAGGGGTATATAACTTATTCTCTAAGTTACCTTTTATTTTATAATAGCCTAAAATATAGTAGCTATTTAGAGGTAAGGGAGAAGGAGGAGGAGTATTAGTAGTAGTAAATATAATTTTATAACCTTAGTTTTTTAGAATAGGTAGAGTAGTAAAGATAGAGAAGCTTACTATTTAAATTTAATAGATAGTAGTAATGGATTATTTATTATTATTATAGGAGGTATATAGGAAAGATATTAAATAATAATAAAGAATAAATAGGTATTAATTAATATCTAGATAGGAGGCTTAATATATATAGAATATTAGCAGTAAGGATAATAGTAGGACAATACTAATAAGCTTAAGGGAGCTAACTAAGAGATTTATAGTTAATATCTAAAATGCAATTAGCTTACTAATTTAGGATTTTTTTTATTTAGGTTTTTATTTTAGGTTTTGTTTTATTAATACTAAGCGCTAAATTAGAACTAGCTAAGATATATAGTTCTGCCTAGTAGGGCGCGTTACTTATAACCTAATAGTGTTAGCATAACCTAACTGTTTGCTAACTATCTTATAGCTAGGGAACAGTATAGTAAGGGGCTATATAATAGATTTAAGCTAAAGGCTTAGATCCTTAGTAGAATAGGAAAGGAGTATATAAGGAGCATATAAGGTAACCTACCTTACCTAGAGGGCAAACCCTATAAGTATACATTATATATAAACTAGACACATAGTGGAGGGGGATAGTAACCTTTCCTTCCCCCTCATGGATAATAATAACTTCATCAACACTAGATTGCAGTCGCCATCTAGGCTAGTCCATAACAATAAGTAAGAAATTAGTAAAGAATTATTTATTTATAAGAAGTATAAGACTCTATAAACTAAGCTAAATAATTATATAAAAATATACTTATAGCTTAAGAACTATAACCTAGCTAAAACTATTAATACTTATCTTAATAATTAACTATTTAATTATAAGAAAGTCCTTTAATTAGCTCTTTTTATTACTAATTAAGCCTAGGTAAAAAAAGTTAACCTAACTAATTTATTTTTATTCTCTTTTTAAAATAGTAAGGAAAATAATAACTATAAAGGCTAAATAAATATCTTAATAAAAAAGCTAAAGAAATGATAAATTACTATACTTTAAGGCTAAGTAAAACTATATAATCCCTTTTATTATATAAATAAAAAGCTAAGCTTTTTATATTTTATATTTTATAATACTATATAAGCTAAGGAGTAAAAGGAATATATTAATATCTACTTAAATATCTTTAGTATTAATAAATATCAGTTTAATTACTACTTTTATTATAATAAAAAAGGCTATTTTTTTCATTATTATAATTTCTTATAATTTAATTAAAATATTAGGTTTATATAATATAACTTCTGTGATGGATTCGAGCTAGAGGCTCGGATCCTTAGCAGAGCATGTAAGGAGCATGTAAGGAGCATATAAGGTGACCCACCTTACCTAGAGGGCAAACCTTATAAGTATATATTATATATAAACTAGATATATAGTAGAGGGGGATAGTAACCTTTCCTTCCCCTTTATAAATAATAATAACTTTATTAACACTAAATTATAGTTACTATCTAGGCTAGTTTATAATAATTATTATTTATTATAATACTACTTATAACATTTATCTTTATAAAAATAGTATAATAGATCCTTAGTATTATAAATAGGTAGCCTAATTAGGTAATATATAGGACTTACACTATCTTTATAAAACTATTGCTTTAATAGTAGCTTAGCTTAAGGAACTATACTACTATATAGCTATAATAAACTAGGCATTTTATATAGATACCCTAATATAAGCTAACTAGGTATAACCTAAGTATAAGCTACTCCTAATAAGGAACCTTTATAATAGAAATAAAGCTTTATTTTAAGCTTAGTAAAGCCTTATAGTATATAAGCTAAAGGCTAACTTAGACTTTATTAGTATTAACTATAATAAGTAGTTTCTTATTTACTAAAATCTATTACTTAAGATTTAGGCATAAGTAGCTTTATTTTTTAAGCTAAGTAGTAACTACTAGTATATACTAAGCTATTTTTTTAAATACCTTAATACTATATTTATAAACCCTTCTTAAAAGGAATATATAGTTATAAAGTAAAACTAATTAAAATAATGCTTAAATAAATAGTTTATAAATTTCTTTATTTATTTTAAATAAAAGTTATACCTTATAAAAAGGAGCACTTAGGTAAATATAGTAAAACTTACTTAGCTTTAAGTTAAATTTAATAAATAAATAAAGAATTACTATATAGGCTATATTATCCCCTACTCTAACTACTATATAGTAGTTATATATTACTATAGTATTACCTTAAATATTAACTTATACTAAATTAAGAAGTATATTAAGGCTTATTATTATACTTAAACTAAATATAACTAAAATAGTAATATAGCTATAATAAGTGTTAATTCTATTAGTTTTTTAAGCTCTAAATAGGGTTATAAGTCCTTTAGTAGGAGTAGGTTAGGTATAAAGCCTATAGACGCTAAGGGCATAATCTAGGTAACCTAGGTTTTATAGAATATTATTAAGCACTATAAGGCTGCTTATTAGTGTTTATATTATAGTAATAATAGTTACCTTATTTAAAACTATATATAGCTTCCTACCTATTACCTAATAGGGGGTTCTAATATTAAGGCCCTAAATACCTTTAATAAAAAAGCGCTAAGTAGTAATAATAACTTTAGTTTAAAAAAAGATAACCCTACTATATAAGTCTTAGTAGTAGGATATATATTAGTAGTATTAGTTTACACTATACCTATAATAGTATTAGCTTAGATATTTATAGGGAGATAGAATATTATATAGAGAAGGCACCGTTCCTCCTTCCTCTCCTATATAATGGTTCTAAGTTTGTTAATGCCTAGGTAGATAGCGGTTGTGATAGCTATGCTGCTGTGAGCGAACGTATGGTTTAGAGGCTAGGCCTTTGACGCCTCCTTGTTGTCCACGCGCGGGGTGGCCTGGAGATTCGTGCCTTAGATGCCTGAGGGGTGGCCTCACCGACGACCGCTGTTATGGGCTTAGTTTATGCAGGATTGGCTCGCCGGGCTCTATAGTTAGGCAAAGCAAGCAGCGTTATATCTACAAGCCTATAGAAGATTGATATTATCCTTATGTCTACAATAGACTTAATAGTTCTAGAAGAGGATAAGGGCCTCTCCTCTTTACTAAGCAAATTAGCTAACTTTAAGGATTTATTTTACTATAAAAACGCTAACACTCTTCCTCCTTACTAAGGGTAGGCTAACTACTATATTTAACTATAATAGAACCCTAATAATAGCTTACTAAACCTACCTTAGGTGCTACTTTATAATATACCCTAGGATTAGCTACTAGAAATATAAAAATAAATTATAAACCTTATAAATAAAGGCTAAATTAAAGCTTCCTTCTCTTTAATAGCTATACTAATACTTTTAGTTAAAAAAGAAGGCAGAGATTAGTATTTTTATATAAACTATAGGGTATTAAATAAAATTATAAATTAAGACTAGTATTTATTACTACTTATTAAGGAAACTTTATAATCCTTAATAGGCACTTAATAGTTTACTAAATTAAATATCTATATTACTTTCTATTACCTATATATTATATAAAGAAATAAAGCTTTTATAGCCTTCTATATATATTTTAGCCTTTTTAAATAGCTTATTTACCCCTTTAGCTTAGCTAAAGTACTTATAATATTTTAATATTATATTAATAATGCCTTAGGGAATGCATTAAGGGTCTATATAATAGCCTATTTTAATAATATCCTTATTTATACTAGCAGTATATATAAGAAGTATATATAGTATACTAAAGAGATCCTTTCCTACCTCTAATAGGCTAGCCTATATCTTAACCTTAGTAAGTACACTTTTAGCGTAACTAAGGTTAAGTACCTAGGGTTTATAATATAAGTTAGCTATATAGTATAACTAAACCTAGCTAAGGTAGCTACTATTTATAAATAAAAGGCACTAATATAGCTATAGGGTATATATAGCTTCCTAAGCTTTATAAACTTTTACTAGGAATTTATAGCTAACTTTTTAAACCTTATTAAACCCTTACTTAACTTTACTAGAAAGGGCACTTTATTTATCTAGTCCCTAGCTTACTAAATAGCCTTTTAGTGCCTTAAGAATATATTTTCTTTAGCTTTAATCCTAGCTTAATAGAACCCTACCTTAAATATAATAATAGAGGCTAATATATTAAGAAAGGCTATTAGGGGTTACTTTTTATAGTATAATATAATAGGTATACTATAACTTATTACCTACTACTCTACTTAGCTTATAGCCCTTTAATAAAACTATATAATTTATAATAAGGAGCTACTTAGTATTATTTTATACCTTAAGGTATAGTTTACTAAGCTTTATAGTGTTTTTAAGCTATTTATAATCCTTACTAACTATAAGAACTTAGAATACTTTATAAGCCCTTAGAAAATATTAAAATATTAAGTATACTAGGTAGAGACCCTCTCTCTCTTTAATTTTTACCTTTATTACTAACTAGGCTCTTAAGCAGCTTACTTTAATATACTATCTTACTATAAGTACGATAAATTAAGGGCCCCTATATTAGCCTAGCTACTACTATACTTAATATTAATTATATACCTATTATAGCTATCTTATACCCCTTTTACTCTATTATTAAAGTAGAACTAGCCCTTAACTAATAATATAATAATTAACCTATAAAGCTATAACTTCTTTATAAATAACTATCTTTAAAACCTTTAGAATTAAGGTATATAATTTAATTCTATATATTACCTAAAGATTATAGTAGTATAATTAAAGGCTTAGAGATTTCCTACTAAAGTAGCTATATATTAATAGGTTAGGGACTATATAATTAATACTTATAAGGCTTTACTATTCTATAGCTACTTTTAGGTATTATAGTATAAGCCCCTAACTACTATACTAATTTAATAAACTTATAACTTACCCCTATTAAGTTACTTAAAAAAGAATATAACCTTTTAAGCTCTTTATTATAATTACTATTAAGAGGGTATATTAATAAATATTATATAGTATATATAGAATTACTACTACTATAAAGCTTATAAGAGCTAGTGCCTACACTAAAGCCTTTTATAGCTTATTCTAGCGCTAAATAGGTATTAGTTATAAATATTAGTAAATTTTATAACTAATCTCCTAGCTAACTCTTTAGATACCTTTTAGTTTCTTATAATTATTATAAACTACCTCTTTAAGTATATTTAGTTAAAGGCTATAATAAGTATAAGCACTAAAGCATATACTTAATACTTCTTAAACTATTAATAGCGTTTTTATAGGTTCCCTTTAAGTATTATATTAAACTATAGCTTAAACTAAGTAAGTAGCTTTTAGTTATTACTATACTCCCTTATAGGGACTTAATAGCTCCTTTTTATATCCTACTACCCTTAAACTAATAGAAATATAAAATATATAAATTAAAAGGTTTAGGTAGTTTTATATATTATAGTCTCTTTTACTTAAATAAACTAGCCTATACACTTAATAGTATACTAGCTTATACTTAATAACTATAACTTATTAGTTACTAGCCTTAGTATATATATAGCCCTTTATAAATTTAATATTAATTTAATATAATATATACTAGCTTTTATATAGAGTTAAATATTCCCTAAGGGGTAAGTAGTTTAGTTTTTTAAGTATATTAAGTAAGAAATAGCACTTACTTAGGCTACTATTAATTTTATTTAATAATATTAATAAGAGTTTTTTAATTAGTTATATTATTCTATAGAATAATACTAAGCTAGTAATAAGGTTTAGCTTAGCCTTTATAATATTTAAACCCTTTACTTAAGTAAAAAGTTAAACTAAGTTATAGCTAAATATATTATACTTAAAGCTTTTATACCCCTTACTATTAAACTAAATATCCTTAATTATATTTACTCTATCTTTTATATTAATTTAATTAAATATATAGTAAATAATCTACTCCCTTTCTAAATTTTACTTAATTTCTAACTAAGCTTTATTTAGCCTTAAAATAATAATATAAATATACTTTATAAGTACTAAATTAAGTTTATTTTAGCTATAAAGAATACTAAAGGTTAAGGTAGCTATTATAATATATTAATTAAATAAGTTAATTATATATAGCTAATATAAAAGCTACTTAAAAGCCTAGAGAATACTAAAGTATTAATAAATTTTAAAGTATAATAAAGAAATATATATCTTAATAATAAACTAAGGAGGGTATACTATAACTCTTAATTAATACTATATAGTATACTATTTAATATAAACTTTAATACTACTAGGCCTTATATAGGCTTTAATTTAGTTATAATATTCCTATACCTTACTATTACTTAAGTAAGGTTATTAGCTAAACCTTTCTTTTTTTTTTTTTTTATAATACTTAGCTAATATAGCTATAAAAGGTAAGCTAAGGGAGGGTAAAAGGGATAACTTTAAGCTAATAAGAAATAAGTTAAGCCCTTATAATAATAAACTAAAAATACCTAAAGGTAGCTTAAATATAAATATTATAAATATTAAAAGCTAGTAAATAATAAGTAGTATTATAATATTAGTAAAAGGAAGTATATTAATAGTAAAAAAAGATATAATAATAGCAAAAAGAGGTATTATACCTAATAAAATAAAAGGGGGTAGTATAGGTATATATATTTACTTTTTTAAATATAGTAGTAAGTAAGTTAATAAGGAGGGCTAATATAACTAAAGCTAAGTAAATAAATCTTAATATATAGGTATTAATTATTTAACCTAGCGCTATACCTTAAATAACTAAGTATAAGTATAGTTAATACTAGTTTTTAATAAATAAATAGTAATAAAATTAATAGTAGAAATAAGTAGTAAATATAAGGGTATCTTACTAATAGTAAACTAGGGTTAGGCTAGTAAATAAAAGAATAGTATAAGTAAGAAGCTAGTAGTAATAATAGGTATAGCATACTTCTTTATAGTATATAAGGTAGTAGTAAAATAATTATATAAAGCCTTAAATAGCTTATTTAAAATAACCTTTTTCCCCTTATTATTAAAGGTATTATAAATAAAAATATAAGGTACCTTTATAGCCTTACTATAGTAAATAGCTATTATTATTTTATAAGTAAAGTAGTAAAGAGTAGGACTTTAGGTAAATATAGTAATATCCCTTATATAAGTTAATTTCCTCCTTTAGCACTCCTTATAAGAATACCTAGGGCCTAGTATATATAAAAATAAGCTATTATTTACTATATAAAAGATATAGAATAGGCACTAAATATTTAATTTAAAGAGATTTATAGGGGTATATAACTTATTCTTTAAGTTACCTTCTATTTTATAATAGCTTAAAATTTAATAGCTATTTAAAGGTAAGGAAGAAGGAGAAGAAGTATAAATAGTAGTAAATATAATTTTATAACTTTAGTTTTTTAAAATAAATAGAGTAATAAGGATAGGGGAGCTTACTATTTAAATCTAATAAATAGTAGTAGTAAATTATTTATTAATATTATAAAAGGTATATAGAAAAGATATTAAATAATAATAGAGAATAAATAGGTATTAATTAATATCTAAATAAAAGGCTTAATATATATAAAATATTAGTAATAAGGATAATAGTAAGATAATACCTATAAGCCTAAGGAAGCTAATTAAGAGATTTATAGTTAATATTTAAAATATAATTAGCTAGCTAATTTAGGATTTTTATTTAGGTTTTTATTTTAGGTTTTATTTTATTAATACTAGGCATTAAATTAAAACTAGCTAAGATATATAGTTCTACCTAGTAGGGCGCGTTACTTATACCTTAATAGTATTATTATAACTTAACTATTTATTAA
>AFRA01000379.1:0-29486 GCA_000223055.1 Claviceps fusiformis PRL 1980
GTACGACACTACACACACACACACACACACACACACACACACCCCCCAACGTAGTAGTCTACCGGTTTTATTTCTGGTATTCTTGTTGAGGAGACCGCGGGAGGACACGAGGGCCGTGCATAAGTGCAAGGTTCATGTTCTTTGCTGCTGTTCAAGCATGCTGCATCGGGGGGGATTTATTCCTTTCATGACATCCGGGTGGCACCCCGCACAAGCTCCCCATCACAACATGGGGTACACCGGGCACGTTTTTCTCTCATGCAGGTATGGGTTTGGAGTCGGAAGCAGGCAGAACGTCGACTCCGTCTTGGGACTCGGGAGCTGAGACGGTAACATCGTGGAGAGCTCCCAGCATCTGTGTATCCCATCTTTCGTGCGACGACGACCGGTATCGTGACAAGTCCCTCGCGGATCAACGACCTTTCAACGACCTTTCCGTGCCAGTCATCCTCGTACCGCGACTTTCGGGACCCGGTTCAGCGTGGGCGTGACTTGCACGGTTTGTTTGGACGGCGTCGGAATCACATTGTGCGACCTCGTGGTCCATCAAGCAATTATACACAATATGTTGATGACGAATGGGACGCTACGGAGATGACGCCGGTCAAGTGTGTCTACATCTTCCGCCGGCCGTGCATGGTGCCTGCCTTTCCGCTCCACGCATACATACATATATATGCAATACATGGGACAAAGCCTTGTCCTGCCCCGGATTCCGCCGGGATCAAAAGAGGGCCAAGGAGAAAAGAAAAAAAAAATGAACATGAACATGAACATGCAAACAGGCAAAGCAACACGCGACAAGTCTCGCGCTCTCGAAAAAAATCAGTGTTTTTCCACCGCAAGCGGTTCCACATTCCAAATTTCTTCGGCATACTCGTTGATGCACCGATCGCTGGTAAAGAACCCCATGCGTGCCACCGCCGTGATGCATTTCGTGATCCATTCATCCTGGTTTCGGTACGCCTCGTCCACGAGACGGTGCGTCTCCATGTAGCTGTGGAAGTCATCCGACACGAGATAGTAATCGCCGTGGCTGCGCACCGCGCCTATCAAGGCCGCAAAGTCATGCGGCGTGCCAAACGTCCCCTTGAGTATCTCATCGAATACCTTGTCCAGGTCAGGGCCGATGGCGTGCGATCCATACGTGTGCGCGTGCCGGAGGTCCTCCACGTCTTCGGCGAGATTGCCAAAGAGAAAAATGTTGCTCTCGCCGATTTCCCGGGTAATTTCAATCTAGACATTTTTTTTTTTTCTTGGTCAGACGCTGCACTACTGGCGTACAAAACAAGTGGGTTCTTGGCATGTATTTTCTGCCCGTCACAGACAAGGAATGACTTACGTTGGCGCCATCGCATGTACCGATGATGAGACCGCCATTGAGCACAAACTTCATGTTGCTCGTTCCAGAAGCCCTATTTGCATGTTATTAGTCTAGGAGTCCATATCAAAAGGGTAGGTTTTTTTTTTTTTTTTTATTTTTGGGTCTTGGTCTTGGTCTTGGTTTTGGCCGTGCCTTTCAAATTCCCAAGGGGGAAATGAAGGAGGGGAGCTCAAAGATTACATACTCTGTCCCAGCAGTCGAAATGTGCTCACTGATATCCGAGGCAGGGCAGATGATTTCTGCCTTGCTCACGTTGTAGTCCTCCAAGAAAATGACCTTGAGGAGGTCACCAATGTCCTCGTCCTTGTTCACGACGGCGCCGACTGCGTTGATCAGATGAATGATTTGCTTGGCCATCCAGTATCCTGGCGCCGCCTTGCCGCCAAAGATGGACACCCGGGGCAGCTGCTTCTTCCTCTCTTCGGGGCTCATGGCCTTGAGAGAAAGGTAGCGGTGGATGACGCCGAAAATGTTGAGCTGCTGGCGCTTGTACTCGTGGATCCGCTTGACCTGCACGTCAAAGAGCGACGACGGGTTCACGACAACACCGTTGGCGTCCTTGATGTGTTTTGCAAGGCGCACCTTGTTGGCGTACTTGATTTCGGCCCACTCGCGACGGAATTCCTTGTCGTCAATGTACTTCTCTAGCTTGTTCAGGAGCGTCAGGTCTTTGAGGAACTCGTGGCCACCGCACTTGGATGCAATGAGCTCCGACAACTGCGGGTTCGCTTGGTGCAGCCATCGCCGGGGCGTGATGCCATTGGTGACATTGGTGAACTTGTCCGGGCCGTAGATTTCCACAAAGTCCTTGAAGATGGTTGTCTTGATGAGGTCAGAGTGGAGTTCGGCCACGCCATTGACCTTGTGCGAGCCGACGATGGCGAGGAACGCCATGCGGACCATCTTGGGTTGGGACTCCTCGATAATGGATACGCGACGGAGCATGTCTCTGTCATTGGGGAATGCCTTTTCAATCTTTTGGAGGAAAAAGAGGTTGATGTCGTAGATGATTTGGAGGTGACGCGGAAGAAGGTGCTGGACTAATCCAACGGGCCACTTCTCCAAAGCCTCGGGCAGGACGGTATGGTTGGTGTATCCAAACTAGAAGGGGGAAGAAGCATCAGCGGGTTATTCATCAAGTTTTCCTTTGTTTTTTCCTCCTTTTTTTTCTCCCTTAACCCCCCCCCTTTTTTTTTTTTTTCCCTTATCACCTCTTCTCATGTAAAATGACCATGGACAAAAAGTGTCACTGACCGTGTTTGTGACAATATCCCAGGCAGCATCCCATTCGAGACCCTCGATATCAATCAAGATACGCTGCAACTCGACAATGGCCAGCGTAGGATGCGTATCGTTCAGCTGAATGGAAACCTGATCGGGAAACTCGCCCCATGCTCTCTTGGACTTCTTGAAACGGCGGACGATGTCGTACAGGGACGCAGCAACCCAAAAGTACTGCTGCTTCAGACGGAGTTCCTTGCCTCGCTCAAGGTTGTCATTCGGATACAGCACAGCACTGATGGTCTCGGCGCGTTGCTGCTCGGCCACAGAACTTTCGTAGTCCCCGTTGTTGAACTTTTGGAAGTCAAACTCGCCGCCAGAAGCTTTGCTGGACCACAGACGAAGATTGTTGGTCGTGGGAGTGTCGTAGCCGGGGATGGGTACGTCGTATGCCACAGCCTGCACGATTTCGCCTCCCTCCCAAATCGATACGGTCTTGCCATCCGCATTGGTGGATCTATGCACTTGGCCAAAGAATTGGATCTAAAAGTTGGAATGAAGAAATGAGCTTTCAGGGGAGGTGCAAAATGGTATCTATGGAATTGAAGCAATTTTCTTTTTTTCTTTTTTCTTTTTTTTTTCTCTTTTTCTCTCCTTTCCTTGGAGAGAGATGGAGGAGCCAACTTACGTCGACAGTAACGTCGTGGCGAGGAAATTCCCAGGGATTAAAGTCCAACCAGTAATCAGGAACCTCGACCTGGTACCCATCCACAATCTCCTGCTTGAAAATACCATAACGGTAGCGCAGGCCGTATCCCCAGGCAGGGAAGTTCAAGGTGGCGAGGCTGTCGAGGAAACAAGCGGCGAGACGGCCAAGTCCGCCGTTTCCGAGGGCAGCATCATGCTCCTGCTTGATGACATCTTCGATCCGAAATCCAAGGTCGTTCAAACCGTCTAGTGCAAAGGTACAATATAAAAGTCAGTACGGAAAGTTGATGATACAAGTATTCAAGTCCTCAACTGCACGCTGCCACCGCCAGACTACCATGCACGGCACTGTTCAGGGGGAAAGAAAGAAAGAAAGAAAGAAGACGGACAAAGAAAAGAGAGACAAACCCTTGGCAATGTGCTTTGCACCAATATTCAGCATAGCATTGTCCAGAGCTCTCCCCATCAAGAACTCCAGACTCAGATAGTACACCCTCTTGCTGTCACGGTACGTCTGCCGCTGCTGGGTCCTGTTCCAGTCGGTAATCAGACGGTCCCGAAAGGCGAGACTGGTGGCCGAGTAAGCGGCAATCTCGTCGCAATTGAACATGCTCCGTGCCAGAGTGGTCTCGACGTGGCGAACGACTTCTCGCTCGAAGCCATCCTTGTCGCGGAAGCTGGAGGCTTGGTTTCGTTTCCAGGCCTCGCGTTGGGGCTCGGGGATGGAAGCTGCATGATTTGGTCAGAGGAGCTCTAGCTCGAGCAGAGATGCACGTAAAATGAGCCATGGAGAAGAGGGAGGAGGCGGAAAGGAGATGAACAATCAAGCCAATATCGGGAGATGCATGCATGCCTTCGACACTCTTAATCTCTCCGGCTCCGAAGCCAGTCAATGTTCGTTTATGCTTGGGACGCGAGATGCCGGCGGGCCCAACCCCACCCGTGATATCCACAATGGGAGCTCCAGTGGAGGGCCGCCTCTCCCTGGTGGGCAGTCGCTGCTGTTCCGTCGCCATGGTCTGTCTCTGCAGTTGCACAAGGAGCGCAGCAAAGGGGCAGAAACAGAGAAAAGGATTAAAAAAAGAAGAAGAAGAAGAAGAAGAAGGAACAAGGAACAAGGAACAAGGAAAAAAGGGAGCTTCTGGGAACAGCGCGGGATGGCAAACTCTTTTCAAGGTATTTATTGTGTTGGAGATTCCGCAGTCGCGCCCGCCAGCAGAAGCTGAAGCCTCCACACTGCACAGCGTTTGAGCTACCGGTTTATTGCGGAGAGCTCTGGTGGGGGTTCCTACGAGCCACACGCCAACGCACCAGGCCACATGCAGACCAGACGACAAGAACCTTGGAAGGCGGGGTGGGGTGGTTCGAGGGAGCAGACGATGATGGGGGGTTTTGATTGGAGGGTTGATGGGGGGTTGAGGGGGGTTTGAGGGGGCTGGGGGGGGGCGGCGTTTGCCGGACTTTCCGACTGGAGGCGGATTTGCTGTCTATCGAAATCCAGCTTGCCAAGCGTGCGTGTGTGTGTGTGTCGATGGTTGACTCCGAGGAGGAAGAGAAATGGATAAACACAGAAGCAACAGACTCGATCTGTCGTAGATCGGAGCAGGTGGGCTTGACACGAGCGAGGTGCATGATGCTACCCATGTTGCTACCGGCGATGCTACCGGCGATGCTCGTGCCACGTTGTCCGTCTCGGACGTTATTCCCAAGTGGAGATTCCCTGACGGGGCCGAGTGACGCATGACCCATGGTCTCAGACTCCATGTCCTGGCAAAAGCTCATACGTACCTACTTAAGTACTACTGCATGTTGTACATGTACATGTCTATGCACACGCATGTGCAAGATACTTTACCCATGACATCATTGATGATTATCTAGCATCATTGCTAGCTAATGACTGCGACGGGCAGGGGCGGGTTGCAGTTTTTTTTTTGGTTCCTTTTTTTTTTTTAAAAAAAAAAAAAAATGCCCGAGGTGATGGCGCGACAGATTACTTTGCATGCTGGATTTTGCAAACATTGCATGCATCACGTACCACGGCACTTTTCCATCTTTTTTATACATTGTAGGTACATGGAAATCCCCCCTCGATCTGGTGGTCTCCAGTACCCAAGCGCGCGTCAAACGGTTTGGTCTGATCTCTTGCCAGTGCCGGTTTAATGCCCGATGTCTGGTGGGGCCGGGTGCTGGACCGCAGGGGTGCTGGGGTGCTGGGGACCAGGCGTGGGGGGTTTCTCCAGCCGACAATCGATCTGGCGGCGCGTCCTCAGGCGGGCGGCTTAGGCATCCCAGGCTCCTCTGCTGGCAATCGAGGCTCCCGAGTCCCAACTTCCAGGTGCCAGCAAGGGAGAGCCGGCTAACCTGGTCACCAGACCGTCCATCACTTTATGGCACATGTCCGGTGCCAGTATCGGAATTCTTGTACTGGTCTGGCTGTCGTTCTTGGCCTCGTCATTGGTCGCGCCGTTTCTTGCTTCACGAACCAGACGAGAAGAAGGGAGGGAAATTTCCCTTGGGCTCCCCCGTCTCTTGTGCGGCCAGCTGCTCCTACCTAGCATGACCCGTGGCCGCGTGGCCGACCTCGTCGTTTGCGTCCACAGCAAACCGCTGCCGCAAACCGCTGCCAAAAGTCACCAACACGTCCGCGTCCGCGTCCACGTCCACGCCCACCTTCCGCACCCCGACATCTCGAGTCTCGACATTCGGCATCTCGGTAGCAGCTCGTCCGCCATCAAAAAGAACCATGCGCAGCTGCTAGCACCAGACGGCAATCCGCGTGGCTGTATTCTCTGGTGTTCCCCGCAGAGACCAGCGCCGGAAATGACGACGCCGGATTGCGACGCGCCCTTCTCCTCCTCGTCGCCTGCTCGAACCGCTGGCGAGTCAACTTCGTCTGGCGCTCAAATCCCCTCTCGCATCTATGAAGGCATCGCCGCCGACTCTGCTTCGCGCTTACGGCCTCCCAGGTCTCTGCCTCGTATGCTCTCTCTCTCTCCATTTCCCCCCTTTACTTTTTACACGCCGCCCGATGCCGCACTTTGACCTCCTCCCATGGTTTGTTTTTTTTTTTTTTTTTTTCTTAGCATCCTCCACTGTCGCGTCGCTGACTAAATCGTCAAGCCTGGATCGATTCCTATCAACAGCGATACGGTCCGGTCAGCAGGGAGCAGCTTCGTCTTCTACAGCCTCCGGCCCGGGCCGTGCAGCGTCAGAGCAACGTTGCGCCCGGTGATGCCACACAGCGCCGAGTATCCAAAGATGGCTTCGTCGGCTGGGATGATCCTAAGCTGGGCCCGGCTCGCAAGGCCAGGTCCAGAATACCTCATTTTCTGCGATATGGGCGTGCCTCGATGCGTGGTAGGAAATGGGATCATCTTCGGTCTGCCGAGCCCGTCATTGTGTCCAAATACAGACCAGCTCGCTCTCAGGGCGGCGCCATGTCGTGGCAGGACTTTGTCCATTCTTCGACGTGGGGCCAGATGACGAATGTCGAATCGCACGTTGTCGACTACGAGACACTGAACAAGCTGCAGCCGACATTCAATTCAGACATCAAGGTCCAGTTCCACCACTCGGATGGGCGAGCCAAGGACGGTAGGCGCGCGGCTGTCTTACCTAGGCGGACCTGGAACGCCATCATGCGACACCCCTTGTCTCCCTTGCTCTTCCGACTCGGTGTCATGGTCACGTCCATTCTGGCTCTCGGTCTCTCGGCCCGCATCTACCAGTTGGAAAATGAGCTGAACAAGAACAGCGCGGAGCGTACGCAGTCGGTAGTCGCCATAGTCGTCGATTGTCTGGCCATCCCTTATATCGGATACATGATGTGGGACGAGTTTACCGGGAAACCACTCGGTCTTCGGTCGGCCATGTCCAAGATCTCTCTGATATTGTTGGACCTGTTTTTCATCATGTTCAAGTCTGCGAGCACGGCCTTGGCATTTGAAACTTCCATATACCACGGGGCGCGGCAAACATCCCTCAACAGTTTGTCCATGGCACTGGCGGCATTTCAACTGCTCGGGCTCATGTCATGGTCCATGACCTTTACCGTCAACGTCTTCCGGATGGTGGAGCGCTTGGGCGGGGGGGGAAGAGGCGGTGGGGACGACCATGATGACTTTAACGTATGATGTGAATGAACAAGGGCACGGGATTTTTTTGTATTTTTTTTTTTTTCTTTTTTTCCTTTTTTTCTTCAGCTTTCCCACTTTTCGTTTCTTTGGTCTCTATAACGAAATTGTCGGGAAATAATGGCAGTATTCGGGCGCACCGAGGAGATGCATCATAATCATGGTCCGTCGGGGCCGAGGACTTGTCAGTCTGGACTCTGGACTCTGGACTATGGACAGTGTAATTATATCCAGCGTATTCCAAGTACATACATATGTACATGTATATATGTATTTGATCAGGTAGAAACTCACTTTGTAGTAGTTTTCATCAATGGCCGATCCTGCTGGAGGTCGAATCCAGAAAGACGAAATACAATATGTGCACGCAGTGTGATGGAGACTCTTGGATGATCATGGCAGTGGCAGTGGCCATGGCAGTGGCAGGTCGATGGCCGTCTGCACTGTGCAGTTGCTGGTTACGAACTAGGCAGTCGGTGACAGACCGACAGTCGTCTGCTCAGTCTGGTTGGTTGGTCGCGCACCACCTTCCAGGCAGCGGGCACTGGGCGGTGTACAGCAGAGACCTCCACCAGACCGCCGCCTGCTTGTGCCTGATGACTGACGACTGTGGCGACATGACATTGAAACGAGTCTGGGAAAACACAACCAGAACTACTTCTCCATCCAACCATCCAAGCCTCCATCCATTCAGCGCCGTACCTCGTCTACTCACCTCTCCTCTCTGTCCCTCCAGTCCCTTTGTCCGAGACTCGACCTCGACGGCAGAAAGCAAAGACCGCTCGCTCCCTTTGTCCCTTTTTCCCGTGACACGTGCCGAGTCCGACCCTTGACGCGCATCCCACACCACCACACCTTCTTGGTCCTTGCCGCCTCTCTCTCGACTTACGCGATACGAGACGAGACCCTTCCCTTCGAATGCCGCCTGCCGTCTTTGCCACTCCTGCACGACTTGCTTAGGCCACCGAGCTACTGTCTCATTACTTCCTTCTCTCTCAAGCATCAAATACAGCTCCCTTGAAAACCGAACCCGTCAGACGTCCCCCTCCGAAACATCAACCCCGCGCGTTTCCATTTTTGCCATCATCATCGCAGCTTTTACTCCGACGACATGACGACGCGCCTGGCTAGTCATAGCCAGATGCCCCCGGTGCCCAACCGGGAAGATATTGGCGCAACGTAAGCTTCTGTTTTTTTTTTCTTTTGTTGACCCGATCATCTCGCCATTCACCAGCTAAACATGATTTTTTTTTTCGGTTGCAGATGGACATATTTGCAGGCAGGCATCACCCGGATCATGAATGATCTGGAACAGGGTATCGATATGCAGATGTACATGGGGGTATACACGTTCGTTCATTTTCCACGTCAATCATCCAAATTCGGGCGTCTTCGTCTCTCGTTATGCTCACACGTTCCGCATGTCTAGTGCTGTTCACAATTTCTGCACGTCGCAAAAAGCCGTTGGACTTTCCGGCCCTGCTATGCATTCCAACCACCGTGGCGGTACAGATCTCTCTCCCCTATATCCAAAACAAATGAACCAACCACTCATGTGGATAGACGGAATGGCTGACCAAGAAAAAAAAAATTGGGTGATCAAAACATAGCGCATTTACTTGGCGAGGAGCTCTACAATAACCTAATCGAGTACCTTCAGAGACATCTCGAGCAGCTAGTCGACGAGGCGAGGTCACATACCGAGGAAACCCTCCTCACCTACTATATCAAGGAATGGAGTCGTTACACCACTGCAGCAAAATTTATCCATCACCTCTTCCGCTACCTGAACCGTCACTGGGTAAAACGTGAGATTGATGAGGGTAAGAAGAATGTCTACGATGTCTATACCCTGCACTTGGTACAGTGGCGTAAGGTACTGTTCCAACGAGTCTCGGAAAAGGTGATGGATGCGGTGCTCAGGCTTGTGGAGAAACAACGCAATGGTGAAACGATTGAGCATGGACAGATCAAGCAAGTCGTCGACTCCTTTGTGTCCCTCGGTCTAGACGAAGCGGACCCGTCCAGATCAACATTGGAAGTATACCGCTACCACTTTGAGCGACCTTTTCTAGAAGCGACCTCGGACTTCTACGAGGCGGAATCGAAGCAGTTTCTGGCGGAAAACAGCGTCGTCGAGTACATGAAGAAGGCGCAGGCTCGTCTGCAGGAGGAGGAGGAGAGAGTGAGCATGTATCTCCACCTGGACATCGCAGTGGGCCTCAAGAAGGCATGCAACACGGCTCTGATCGCTGATCATTCGACCCTGCTGCGTGACGAGTTCCAGGTCCTCTTGGATAACGACCGAGAGGAGGACATGGCCAGGATGTACAACCTACTCTCTCGCATTCCCGACGGCCTCGAGCCTCTGAGAACGAGATTCGAAACCCACGTGCGCAAGGCCGGTCTTGCCGCCGTCCAGAAGGTTCAGTCGTCCGAGGGCGACAAGCTCGAGCCCAAAATCTACGTCGATGCGCTGCTCGAGGTGCATTCACAATACCAGCTCCTCGTCAAGCAAGCCTTCAACGACGAGCCCGAGTTCACTCGATCGCTTGACAATGCATGTAGGGAGTTTGTCAATCGCAACGAAGTGTGCAAATTGAGCTCAAGCAAGTCGCCCGAGCTCCTGGCCAAGTATACCGACGTGTTGCTGCGAAAGAGCAGCACCAGCATCGAGGAAGCCGACTTGGAGCGGACCCTGACTCAGATCATGACGGTGTTCAAGTACATCGAGGACAAGGATGTTTTCCAGAAATTCTACTCGCGCATGCTGGCGCGCCGGCTCGTGCACAGCAACTCGTCGTCCGACGATGCCGAGACCAGCATGATCAGCAAGCTGAAGGAGGCGTGTGGCTTCGAGTACACCAACAAGTTGCAGCGCATGTTCCAGGACATGCAGATCTCCAAGGATCTGAACAAGGAGTTCCGCGAACATCTCGACAGCATCGAGTCGCCCAAGACGGTGGACTCGACCTTTTCGATCCTCGGAACCGGTTTCTGGCCGCTCACGCCGCCCAGCACCAACTTTCACCCGCCCACCGAGATCGCCACCGAGATTGATCGATTTATCCGTTTTTACAAACATAAGCATGATGGTCGCAAACTCACCTGGCTTTGGCATCTATGTAAGGGCGAAATCAGAACCAGCTACTGCAAGAGCAGCAAGACGCCCTTTACCTTCCAAGTCTCCGTATACCAAATGGCCATCTTGCTCCTGTTCAACGAGAAGGACAGCTACACATATGACGACATGCTCAGCGCAACACAGCTCAGCAGCGAGGTCTTGGATCAAGCACTCGCCGTCATACTCAAGGCCAAGGTGCTCTTGATGTCTGGCGGCTCAGGCGACAGGCCGGGGGCAGGAAAAAGCTTCAAACTCAATTATGACTTCAAGAGCAAAAAGATTCGAGTCAATTTGAACTTGGGTGGTGTCAAGGAGGCGAAACAAGAAGAGGTGGAAACGAACAAGACGATTGAAGAAGATCGCAAGCTTGTTTTACAGGTACGAAGGATCTTCCACAGACCAACTCTTGGTGTGATGACGGGGCAAAAAAAAAAAAGAAAAAAAAAAGAAAAATGACTAACTTTCTTTTCTTGTCTAGTCTGCTATTGTGCGAATCATGAAGGCTCGTAAAAAAATGAAGCACACTCAGCTAGTCAGTGAAACCATCAACCAGATTCGTTCCAGGTTCGTTCCCAAAGTGGGCGACATCAAAAAGTGTATTGAGATTCTTCTAGACAAGGAATATCTCGAGCGTCTCGATGATGATGAGTTGGGTTATCTCGCATAAAATTCAAATCATGATTTTTCTTTTCTCTCTCGGCCTGGGGGCGTTGTATACATGTGGCGGATAAAACGTCGACCCTATGACTAGGTGATTGTGAAGTCGTGCCAATGCGGCTCGTTCAGTCCTTGGTCGCGCAGTGAATCAAGCGGGCCTTTTTCTTATTTTTTTCTCTCTCTTTTTTCTTCTTTCTTTCCTTTTTTCCTTTTTTCTCTTTTTTCATCACCCTGATTCACACAATCCAATGCCCAAACAGAAAGCCCTTGGAAAATCAGTACCCGGGCAGGAAGGATTCCAACTGATTCGGGCGCATAGACTCAGTCCATTTGCCGCTCTAGCATTTTCCAGATTGTTTTTTACGCCCGAGTAGAAAATGATGTTATTTTCCGTTTGGTCTCCAAACAACAACGCCCCCCTTTCTTTTTTCTTCTTCTTATGGGACTAGTCAGGCTCATGAGGGACAGGGCGGCAAGGCGGCAGTTTTTGACGCCTGTAACAGGCTGGAACATCAGTACGTAGTGTCTGTCTGTATTGCACTTTTACAGGCCAGGCAGTATGCCTCAATAAACGGGTTGATGTGTCCAAGTGTGCGTGGGGAAATGAATACCTACTTAGATGGAAAACGAGAGAAGGGAGTTTCCACTAGATATATCGGGGGCGGAGATTTCCAATCATAGACCTGCACTCGTTTGAAATGTACTCAGGGCGTTTCTACTATACAAAGCAAGGAATATGCAAACGTGCTGTTACGGTCTGGACAAGCAGGCCAAAGTGCTTTATGCCGCTACGTCAAAAGGTCTTCACAGCAACAGCTAACAGCTGTATAGGCACTTCACGTTGACAGTCGTAGAGGCAATCTCCTTGGCGGCGACGAGGTATTATACACTCAGTAGAAGTATGGACCATACCAGATACCAGAATGAGGGCCCTCGGTTCACGATTGCACCCGAAGGGGTGGACGCATGTATACCGTTTTTTTTTTTTTTTTTTTAGGGTAGAATGAGGGGTGGGCGCTTTATGCGGGGTCCTTTGAGGCGAACGGATTGTGTTTCAAGACGTCTTTCGCGGCTTCTTCTGTGCGTCTTATTTGTTCCTGGCTTTGTTTCTTTTCCGAGTGCGGAAAGCGCATGTTTGCCTGCTTTCTGTGTTGTGCAGAGGGCAAGGGAGGGTAAGAGGCGCGGCTTACTTTGGCTTATTGAAATGATTTAATGAGGCTATTTTAGTGAAAAATATTAAGTATTAAGTATTAAATAGTAAATCGTAAATAGTAAATAGTAAGTATTAAGTATTAAATAGTAAATAGTAAATAGTAAGTAGTAAGTATTAAGTATTAAATAGTAAATAGTAAATAGTAAATAGTAAATAGTAAATAGTAAATAGTAAATAGTAAATAGTAAATAGTAAATAGTAAATAGTAAATAGTAAATAGTAAATAGTAAATAGTAAATAGTAAATAGTAAATAGTAAATAGTAAATAGTAAATAGTAAATAGTAAATAGCCTTTCTTGTATTATTTGACCATGAGTAAATAAGAATGGTAGAGTGTTACACAATCCTGCCTCATGGAAGTGTAGTGTAAAAAGACATCCAAGTAGAGAAACTTAGCAGTGAGTCTTTTGCCGTGCGAATAGATGGGGCTGTTGGGAGGCGGATTAACCTCGGTAGTAAGAAGTGGGTCGAACTAGCTAATATACGTGTAGTATTTGGTATTAGCTACATGAAGGGAACTTAGCTAGAATAACCATAATAATAATCCCTATTAATTAGCTACTTTTTATAGTAATAAGACTAGGACTTCTCCTTACTTCCAAAAAATTCATTCCTACTTTATAAAATTATGAAAAATATAAATAAAATAATAGAAATAAATAATAGCAATATAGATAATATAAGGACTATAGAACTTAAATAATAATAGCTATAGTTATTAAATATAATATACTAGCTATAATTAAATTAGAGGAAATGTAAGGACTATAGGACTTAAATTAATAATAGCTATAATTGTTAAACTTTATAAATAATACTAGCTATAGTTAGGATTTAAATATAGAAGTTAAATATATTAGCTATAGCTAGCTAGTAAGAGTAAAGCTAAGTTTAATTCTATTATAATTTTTACTTTAGTAAGAATTTCCTACTAAATATTCTTACTTAACTTAATAAATTAATTAACTAAAATAATATAAACATAAATATAGAAATAAATAATTTAATTAATATAGCTAAATAAAACTGAAAGAAAATAAGACTATATAATAATAATAAGTTACTTTAATTTCCTGAAGCTATAATTTATAGGGACTATAGACTTTATTTTAAATATAGAATTATTTATTAAAAATTTATAGAAAAAGTGTAATATTAGATTCTAACCTAAATTATAGAATATATAACTTATAAATAAATAGCTAAATACTTTAATTTTAACGAAGTAATAGCAATTCTATTAAGTAATATTATAATTAAATAATTTAAGAAAATAATTTAAGAAAAAGAGTTAGATATAGTATTAGCTATAGCCCTAACTATATTAGCTTTAGTGACTTAGGGAAAGAAAGTAGCTTTAAGAAATATAAGGGTTTACTAGGTTTATTTAGATATTAAAAATAAGTAAATAAAAGGCATTAATATAAGGGTAGTAATTTATACTAATCCTAAGATTTAACAAAAAGAAAAAAAGGACTTAAATAAGGTAAGCTTAAATAAACCTTAATCCTTAAATTATAGTTTATAAATTTAAAGTAAGGCTAAGGGATAGTAAAATAACTAAACTATTAATTAAAAGGAAGTTAGTATTCTATTATAAATAATATAGAAGGCTATGTTCAGGTTAGAATAGGTTAGAATACTATAAAAAAGAGGGTAATTATAGTTAATTTAATATAATAGACTAAATAAATAAGAATATATATATTTACTATAAAATAGTATTTAAATTAAAAGAGGGACTAAGAGAATATACTAACAAATAAGTATATGGGATATTTATAGAGGAAGATATTAGGTAAATCTTTTAATAAGTAAAGATATTCTTATAGTAAAAGGAGAATAATATAAAAAAAACTTAGAACTTAAAAAAGTATAATAAATAATTAAAATAGGTAAACAGAGTAAAAACCTAAATAAAAGAAAGGGTACTTAAATTAAAGAAATAATTATAATAATTAGGAGAGTTAGTACTTAAATTAGAAAGATAATTATAATAGTTTTAAGAATTAAGAGTTAAGTTAAAAAAAAGAATAATAATAATAAAAGAATAGGTTTTCTTATAAAAAGAAGAGCAATAGGTTTTAGATAAAAAACTAAAGAAATTAGAGAGAATTAAAGTAAAAGAATAGTTATTATATAACTAATAAATTAAGAAGTTAGAGGTAAATTTATTAGAATAAACTAAAGTAAAGCTTAGACTTAAGGAATAATTAATAAAATTAAAAGAGACTTAATTTTAAATAAATAAAGTAGAACTAGGCTAAATAATAATAGTAGTGAGTAATAGGAAGATTTAAGAAACTATAGATAAGGCTATAAGTATATATTAGCTAAACTATTAAACCTAAGGTAGTAATAATAGAAGTAGCTACTTAATAGAATAGTAGATATAAAACTTAAACACTTACTTTAACCTTACTTTATGTTTACTATATATATATTTATACTATTTATTTTATTTAGTTAAACCTTAACTTTATTTTTCTTTTCTTTTCTAGCTATACTTCTACTTCCCTTTCTCTTTATTTTTTTTCTTTTCTTCCCTTTCTCTTTCTTTATTTTTTATAAAATATATTAAACCTATTTAATATAGATTTATTTACCCTAAATTATTTTATTTACTTCTGTTTTATTAAAGTTTGGGTTTAGCTAGTTAAAACCTACTAATATAATAAAATTAAAGAATAAAATAATAAAAGTAGTTTACCTAAAGATTAGGCTAGCGATATTTATATAGGTAAGAGACTAAAAAGTTATTAAATACTACTTAAACTATATCTAGAAAAAGGCCCTTAATAAAGTAGTATAATTTATTATAAAGAAGCAATTAAAATAGAAATTAGACTTAGGCTTTAATAGGGAGATAACTAATTACTTATTATTTTATAAATTAATATAAATAGTTTTAAAGATTTAAAAAAAGAAACCCTTTAAGATAACTATAAATAAAGAATTAATTATAAAGGTATCCTTAGTATTTAGGCTAATTACTTCAGAACTAAAAAATATAAAAAAAACTCCTAGTAAAAGTTAAATCCTTAGTTTACCTAAGTATATTTAAGTATATATACTAAATATACCTATAGATAAACTACTTAAAATTAAAGCATCTCTATATTTAGTAAAAAAGAGTTTATTACTTAAAATAACTTCTATTAAGCTTAAATATAAAGTAAAGGGAAAATTATATAATAATAAAAAGAAGATTAAACTAGTATATAAGATAAAGGGAATAAGAGAAAATTCTAGTTTAAATTAGGGCTTAAGTAATAATAATAAATCTAGAGTTATAGGGAATAGGTTTTTTAAGATAGGATTAAAGCCCTTATTCCTAACTTATTATACTGCCTAAAAACCTAAGAAAATAGAAGAAAATAATATAGATATAATAAATAAGAATAACTCTAAAGATAAGAAAAATTATTTACTAGAAGATATAAGTATATATATAGATTTAATATAAGTTAATAATAATTCTAGACTTGAAATATATTAAGAGTTATAGATTTATTTAGAATATAACGCATATTAGGGACACTAAAAGAAGTTAGATAACCCTTTATTAAATTTAGTTATATTAACTTAGTTAAACTATAATAAGTTAATCTGATTAGTGCAGGCAAATTATAAAGAAGTAATAGTAGTAGTAAAGGAATAAAATAAAGAAGTTGCCTAATATATAGAATTAATATCTAAGGATTTAATAGAAATTAAATATAGAGTAGTAAAGATAGGTAGAGAGGAACCTTAAATTAGTATAGTAAATTAAGTAAGGGGCTAGAAAAGTTACTTAAATAAAAGAAAGAAGGGTATAAAAAGGGAAAGCATAGAAGTAAAGGAAAAAAGGAAAGACTCTATATTAATTTTTTTATTTATTTTTTAGAATAATAATAATAATAATCTTTACTTTTTCTTTAAAATTAATAGTTTATATTTTTTTTCTTTAAGAGAGAGTTTAGGTATAAATTAAGAGTTTAGTTTAGATTTACTTTATCCTTAATCATTTATTTCTTTTATAAATTCTTAAGTTTTCCTTTTTCTTTTCTTAATATAACACTTATATAGTAAACTTCTTTATAAAGACTTAAAATTAAGGCTTAGAACTTAAATATATTATATTTCCTAAGCTATTTAAAAGTTAGTATTAAAAAATATAGGTTATTTTAATTTTTTAGCTATTAACTTATTCTTACTAAATTCTAATTTATATCTTAGGAATAAGTATAACTTAGGAATAAAAAGAGACTTATTTAGTATATTTATTAAATTTAGAAGAGATAAGCTTTTAGATATTAATTAAGGAAGTGGTTAAACTTTAGACCTTCAAAAGTTAGAATTATTAAATAAATTTAAACCCTCTATATAAGTCTTTAACTCACTATATCCCCTTTATAAGATTATTCCCTTATAGTCTAACTCTATATTATTATATTTCATTATAATAAATTTATTATTAGTATTAGCTTAAATTAATAGGCTTACCTTTAGTAGTTAACTTAAAGATAGGCCTACCTAGAATTATATTAACTACTATAAAGTAATAGTAGCTATAGTAGGTATACTAAATTATAAATAAATACTAGCTAAATATTATTTTATATAGGAACTAAAAGGAAAGGTAGCCTTATAGTATAAAGACCTAGACTATAAAGAGAGAAAATAGGATATCTTAACCCTTAAATTTATAGAGAAATTCTTAAACCTAAATCTATATATAGAAATAGCTACTTAATAAAAAGCGTTTTACTTTTAAAGAGAGAAGAGGGAATCTCTTAACTTCTATATCTAAAGAGTAGAAAGGTTAAGTTTAAAGGTTTATATAAATATAAAATAAGTCTTACTTATTAATTTTATTTTATATTTAGCTAATAAAAATATAAATATTTAGCTATAAAAATACCTCTTAAATAAGCTATTTACTTTAGAGAAATAATATAAAGGTATAGTATTTAAAGATCTTATAATAAATAATATTAAACTAATTTTATAAAACTATTAAAATTCTATAAAAAAGAAAATTAGTTAGCTATATAAAAATAACTTAACTCTTTCTTTATTTAACCTACTTTAATTAATTCTTAATAAATAAGAAAAAAGAGATAAGTTAATTATAAAATAATAAGCTAAAAGAAACTAAAAAATAGTTAAACTTATTTAAAAAATAAAGGTTTTTAATACTTAAGCTATAAATAACTTAACCTAACTATAAAGTTAATTTAGATAGTTTAGGTATAATATAGGAGATAGGAATTTATGAAAAGGTAATAAGGGAAACTACTTAAATAATTCTTAGTAAGGCCTTAACTACTTTTAATGTTTTTTATATAATAAATAGGGATATATAAAATATAATTATCAATAATAAAATAAATACCCTTTAAATAAATTTAATTATGAGAAAGATTAGTAGGCTTAGAATTTAGCTTAAATAAAAAGGAATTAAAAAAAAAGAATAAAAATTAGGGATAAAGTCTAACTTTATAAGTAATATACTTTCTTAGAATATAAAACTGTTAGGAATAACTCATAAAGGGAAAACAGATACTAAAATGCATGCATAACAAAAACAACGTAAAAAGGGTCTATTATTAATGATTCTTCTAAGCTAAGAGCTAAGCTCGTAAAGTGAGAAAAAGGTGGTGTTATGGCCACGCGTGCGGTCGGCAGTGCAGCCAATCAGACTGCGTGCATTGTTATGGCGGACCCACCTAGTTGCCGAAATACGCTATACCTACTGTTTTGCCTACACTAAGGTTTTGCTATTAAGAGCAATTCTAACACTAAGGGATTCTTTTTTTTTATAAGAGAAATTACTTTAAGAGTAGCTAAAGAAATAAATAAAAAATCTTAGTTAAAGGAAGTATTATTAAGTAGATCCTAATTATAAAATATAGGGATATAATTAGTTATAATTAAGGATCCTATAGGTTATAATTATTATTATTACTTTTATATAGCTTATATATACTTTACCTACCCTTTAATTTAAATATTAGCTTTATTAGTATTAATAAAGGTTTTTAATGCTTTATTAAATAAAGCCTTTATTATAGTATTTATAATATTATTATTTCTATTAATTTAGTGGATTTTTATAAGTTTATAGCATTTATATAATTACTAAAGGGCTATAATATTAATTATTAAGTGTTTTTCCTTAGTTATACTTAGCTTTATAAGGCACTTATATAGTAATAATAAGTTAATATAGATTATTATTAGGATTTATAGGAATTTAAGGTATTCTATAAGGGTATTTAGAGTTATACTAATAGTATAGGCTATATTAGTACCTTAAACTATTCTATATAGCTTAGAAGTAAGTATACTCTTCATAACTCTTTTACTTTTAGTAAAGCTATATATAATAATATTTCTATAAAGCTTAAATTTAGTATTCTTACTACTTTTAGTCTTATTATTAATAATAATTATAAAGCTTATTTAAAAGCTAAGGTTTTTATTATTTATAAAAGACCTATTAATAAATATATAGAGTGCTATTATTAGTAAATTTATTATAAAATACCTTAGCCTATAGTTAGTATTATTAATTTACTATTAAATTCTCTTATTAAGCTTATTTATATTAATTTAGTTAGGTTTTTAGGCTTAGGCTATTATAAAAAGGTTATAAGCTACCTTAGGTTAATATATTATTAAAATATATACTCTTTAAGTATATTCCTTAATATATCTTTACTTTATAATAGAATTATTAGCTTCTATAGTCTTAAGGTTATTACTTTAACCTTTTTAGGTTAATATAACTATACTATTATTATTATTAGTTTAGATATAACTATTAAAAATAAGGGGACTTTTTAGAGTTAGTTTTTATTTAAGCTTTATTATAAAGCTAGCCTTTTAAGGCTTAATCTCTTCTTTATTAAAGAAAGTAAGGTTATTAAGTCTAAACATATTATTAGTTTATATATTAACTATCCTAAAGTAGTTAGTATTACCTAAAGTAATAATAAGGTATAAGTTATAGCTTACTATACTTATTTAAAGGTTTTCTTTATATTGCTTTAAATAAATTACCTACTAATATATTCTAGCTTTTAGAATTCTATATAATAGCTTAATAACTTTTATTATTAAATTTTTTAAATATAAATATTTAATTTACTTTAATACCTTTATAAGTATTAGCTTACTAAGATTAGTTTATAATTAAATATAGGCTTATATTATATCTTAAATCTAAAGAAAAATTTTCTTTAGTGCTAGTAAAAGTGCTAGTATTATAATTAACCTTTAGCTTACTCTTTAAATTATTAGGGATTATATAAGAATTAGTACTTTCTTTTAATTACTATACCTTTAAATTATAAGCTTTAATTTTTTATATAGCTAGTTAGTTCTTTTTTCCTTAACTTTCTATACTATATAAAAGTAAAATAAGTATTAGTTTCTATACTTTTCTTAGTTAAAAGTTATAAATTTAAATATACCTTTTACTAATAATATATTAACCTTAGCTTAGTTTAACTTCTTAAAGGGTTTACCTTTTATAGTAATTTTACCTTATTTTCTAAGGTTTACTATAAGTTAAGTATTACTTCTTTTTTTTACTATAATATAAGCTATAGTAATAGCTTTATAGTTTAAAGTTACTAGATTTCTCTCTTTATTTTTAATTTCCTTCTCTTTCTCTTTATATTTAGTAATCTTTTTTATTACTTTTAAGCCCTTTTTTATAAGGAAAGGGGAATTATACCTTAGGCTATTAATATATATACTAAAGCTATTATAAGTAGTAATAGTAAATTTACCTAGTATTATTAATCCCCTTAGCATTACCTCTCCCTTTAAATTCCCTTAATATTATACCCTTTTTATTATCTTTCTTTTATATATCTCTTTTTTAATACTAATCCTTTTTTTTCCTTTAGTATATTATAAAGGATACTAATAGTTTTAGCTTTATAAAAAAGTCCCCCTTAAAGGTATACTCTCTCTTTAAACTAGCTTTCTTTATATACTTTACCTAAAATTAATAAGGTTTTAAACTTCCCTTACCTTACTAAGTTCTTTAGTATATTATCTTTATATTTCTTTTTTTTAATACCTCTCTTTTTAATAAATTCTTTATAGAAACTAATTAAATCCCTTTCTAAATACCTACTACTACTAAAGGTAATAAAGGACTGCTTTAATAGCTTATTAATTAAGAAAGTAATAAAGTACTTTTTTAATTAGCTTTATAGCCTTTAGCTAATCTTCCCTAGCCCTTTAGCTTATAAATATAGTATTATTTTTTTATAGTTTTTAGTTTAAAAAAAACACTTCTTTAGGTATTTTAAGCCTTTATAAAGGGGTTAAAAGGTTTCTCTATTCCTTATAGTTAGCTTAAAATTATTATAAAGCTTTTTTTCTTTTTTTATAGTACCTAGGGTATAGTTAGATGCCTTAATATATATATAGGGTTTTATAATAATACTATAGAATCTTACTATACTATTTAGTATTTTTATTATATATATTTTATAATTAATATTTAGAAGCTTATAAAGGCTATATTAACTACCTTTTTTACACTAAATAAAAACTTTTAATTATAGTATTAGTTAATAAGTTAGTGCTATATTAGGTTTATAATAGGTATAGAGGGTATTAATAACCTATTATTTTATAAAATACTTTTAAGCTTTATTAATAGCTATATAAAGAACTATAGCTTTTTTAATAACTAAGAAGCTTAAAGGTAATTTATTTATTAAGTATAGGTATATATTAAATATAAGTAAAGTAAGAATAAAGCTATTAGGTTTAGTTAAGTTATTAATAGCTTTAATAGCTATTTAAAGGTATTATAAAGGGGTAAGAATATTATTAACCTTACTTTTAATAATATTATATACTCTCTTTAATAAAGTATAATACCTTTTAATCTTATTAATACTTTAGTAAGCTTCTATAGGGACCTTATTTCTATTAATAAATAGGAGATATACTAAATACTTAAACTTAATAAATATAAAGTTTTTTTTAATATTATAAATAATTTAGTTAAGTAGGCTAAAATATATATTAATTGTGATGGATTCGAGCTGGAGGCTCGGATCCTTAGCGGAACAGGAAAGGAGCATGTAAGGAGCATATAAGGTGACCCACCTCACCTAGAGGGCAAACCCTATAAGCATATATTGTATATAAGCTAGATATATAGTGGAGGGGGATAGTAACCTTTCCTTCCCCCTTATAGATAATAATAACTTTATTAACACTAAATTGTAGTTGCTATTTAGGCTAGTTTATAATAATTATTATTTATTATAACACTACTTATAATATCTATTTTTATAAGGGTGGCGTAATAGATCCTTAGTATTATAAATAAGTAGCTTAATTAGGTAATATATAAGACTTACACTATTTTTATAAAACTATTGCTTTATTAGTAGCTTAGCTTAAGGAACTATATTACTATATAGCTATAATAAACTAGGTATCCTATATAGATACCCTAATATAGGCTAACTAAGTATAACCTAAGCATAAGCTGCTTTTAATAGAGAACCCTTATAATAAAAATAGGGCCTTATTTTAAGCTTAGTAGAGCCTTATAGTATATAAGCTAGAGGCTAACTTAGACTTTATTAGCACTAACTATAATAAGTAGTTCCTTATTTACTAGAACCTATTGCCTAAGATTTAGGTATAAGTAGCTCTATTTTTTAAGCTAAGTAGTAACTACTAATATACACTAAGCTATTTCCTTAAATACCTTAATACTATATTTATAAACCCTTATTAGGAGGAATATATAGTTATAGAGTTAAACTAGCTAAAATAATACCTAGATAAATAGTTTATAGATTTCTTTATTTATTTTAAATAGAAGTTATACCTTATAGGGGGGAGCACCTAAGTAGATATAGTAAAACTTACCTAGCTTTAAGTTAGACTTAATAAGTAAATAAGGGATTACTATATAGGCTATAATATCCCCTACTCTAACTACTATATAGTAGTTATATAATACTATAGTATTACCTTAAATATTAACTTATACTAAATTAAGGAGTGTATTAAGGCTTATTATTATACTTAAACTAAATATAACTAGGATAGCAACGTAGCTATAATAAGTATTAATTCTACTAGGTTTTTAGGCTTTAGGTAGGGTTATAGATTCTTTAGTAAAAGTAGGTTAGGTATAAAGCCTATAGACGCTAAGGGTATAATCTAAGTAACTTAGGTTTTATAGGATATTATTAAGCACTATAAGGCTACCTATTAGTGTTTATATTATAGTAGTAATAGTTACTTTATTTAGGACTATATGTAGCTTCCTGCCTATTACCTAATAGGGGGTTTTAACATTAGGGCCCTAAATGCCTTTAATAAGGAGGCGCTAAGTAGTAATAATAACTTTAGTTTAAAAAAAGATAGCCTTACTATATAAGTCTTAGCAATAGGATATATATTAGTAGTATTAGTTTATACTATACCTATAATAGTATTAGCTTAGATATTTATAGGGAGATAGAATATTATATAGAGAAGGCACTATTCCTTCTTTCTTTTTTATATAATAGTTTTAAGTTTATTAATACCTAAGTAGATAGTAGTTATAATAGCTATACTGCTATAAGTAAATAAATAGTTTAGAGGCTAGGCCTTTAATGCCTTACTTTAGCCTAACTATATACACTAACTACCGCTATAACGGTTATATAGTGTAGTTATGCTAACGCCTCCTAGCGCCTAAGAATTACCTACCTTATCCGGTTTAGCGCTAACCTAAATAGCTAGTTATTCCCTATAGTGGCCTATATAATTCTAAGCCTTTTATAAGACTGTATTCTAAGGGCGCTATAGATAGCCTAAAATAATATTGTATTATATACTACTTAACGCCTCCTTATTATTTATATATAGGGTAGCTTAGAGATTTATGCCTTAGATGCCTAAGGGGTAGCCTTACCTATAACTACTATTATAGGCTTAGTTTATATAGAATTAGCTTACTAGGCTCTATAGTTAGGTAAAGCAAGCAGTGTTATATCTATAAGCCTATAGGAGATTAATGTTATTCTTATATCTATAGTAGACCTAGTAGCCCTAGAAAAGAATAAGAACCTTTCCTCTTTACTAAGTAAATTAGCTAACTTTAAGGATTTATTTCACTATAAAAACGCTAATACTCTTCCTCCTTACTAGGGGTAGGCTAACTACTATATTTAATTATAATAGAACCCTAATAGTAGCCTATTAGATCTACCTTAGGCGCTACTTTATAATATACCTTAGGACTAGCTACTAGAAATATAAAAATAAATTATAAACCTTATAAATAAAGGCTAGATTAAAGCTTCCTTCTCTTTAGTAGCTATACTAATGCTTTTAGTTAAAAAAGTAGGTAGAAGGTAGCGTTTTTATATAAACTATAGGGTATTAAATAAAATTATAGATTAAGACTAGTACTTATTACTACTTATTAAGGAGACTCTATAATCCCTAGCAGGCGCTTAGTGGTTTACTAAATTAGATATTTATACTGCTTTTTATTGCCTATATATTATATAAGGGAATAAGGCTCTTATAGCCTTTTATATATATTTTAGCCTTTTTAAATAGCTTATTTACCCCTTTAGCCTAGCTAGAGTACCTATAACGTTCTAATGTTACATTAATAGCGCCTTAGGGGATATATTAGGGGTTTATATAATAGCCTATCTTAATAATATCCTTATTTACACTAGTAGCATATATAAGAAGTATATATAGTATACTAAGGAGATTCTTTCCTGCCTTTAATAAGCTAGCCTATACCTTAACCTTAGTAAGTGCGCTTTTAGCGTAACTAAGGTTAAGTACCTAGGGTTTATAGTATAAACTAGCTATATAGTGTAACTAAACCTAGCTAAAGTGGCTGCTATCTATAAATAGGAGGCACTAATATAGCTATAGGGTATATATAGCTTCTTAGGCTTTATAAACTTTTACTAGAAATTTATAGCTAACTTTTTAAACCTTATTAGACCCTTACTTAACCTTACTAGGAAGGGTGCTTTATTTATCTAGTCTTTAGCTTACTAGATAGCCTTTTAGCGCCTTAAGGATGCGTTTTCCTTAGCTCTAATCCTAGCCTAATAGGACCCTGCCTT
Source organism: Claviceps fusiformis PRL 1980 (assembly GCA_000223055.1). NCBI lineage: Eukaryota > Fungi > Ascomycota > Sordariomycetes > Hypocreales > Clavicipitaceae > Claviceps > Claviceps fusiformis. Next base: position 24,566 of record AFRA01000379.1, read on the forward strand.
AGATATAGTAGTAAAGGCTAATGCATTAAAGGAGGCTATTAGGGGTTGCCTCTTATAGTATAATATAGTAGGTATCTTATAATTTATTGCCTACTACTCCGCTTAGCTTATAGCCCCTTAATAAAACTATATAATTTATAATAAGGAGCTACTTAGTATTATTTTATGCCTTAAAGCATAGTCTACTAAGCTCTATAGTGTCTTTAGGCTATTTATAATCCTTACTAACTATAAGAACTTAGAATACTTTATTAGTCCTTAGGAAATATTAGAATATTAGGCGTGCTAGGCAGAGACTCTCTCTCTCTTTAATTTTTACCTTTACTACTAACTAGGCTCTTAGGTAGCCTACCCTAATGCGCTATCTTACTATAAGTAGGATAAATTAGGGGCCCCTATATTAGCCTAGCTATTGCTATACCTAATATTAGTTATATACCTATTATAGCTATTCTATACCCCTCCTGCCCTAGCACTAGAGCAAGACTAGCCCCTAACTAGTAATATAGCAGTTAACTTATAAGGCTATAACTTCTTTATAAATAACTATCTTTAAAGCCTTTAGGATTAAGGCATATAAGCTAATCCTATATATTACCTAAAGATTATAGTAGTATAATTAGAGGCCTAGAGATTTCTTACTAAAGTAGCTATATACTAGTAGGTTAGAAACTATATAATTAATACTTATAAGGCTTTACTATTTTATAGCTGCCTTTAGGCACTGTAGTATAAGCCCTTAACTACTATGCTAATTTAATAAACCTATAACTTGCCCCTATTAGGCTACTTAGGAAAGAATATAACCTTCTAGGCTCTTTATTATAATTATTACTAGGAGAGTATATTAATAGACATTATGCAGTATATATAGAATTGCCACTACTATAGAGCTTATAAGAGCTAGCGCCTACGCTAGGGCCTCCTATAGCCTATCCTAGCGCTAGATAGGTATTAGTTATAGATATTAGTGGATTTTATAACTAACCTCCTAGCTAACTCTTTAGACACCCCTTAGTTCCTAATAGTTATTATAAACTGCCTCTTTAAGTATATTTAGTTAGAGGCTATAATAAGTATAAGCACTAAAGTATATACTTAACGCTTCCTAAACTATTAGTAGCGTTTCTATAGGTTCCCTCTAAGTATTATATCTAACTATAGCTTAGACTAGGTAAGTAGCTTTTAGTTATTACTATACTCCTTTATAGGGACCTAGTAGCTTCTCTTTATATCCTACTACCTATAGACTAATAGAAGTATAGAATATATAAATTAAAAGGTTTAGGTAGTTTTATATATTATAGTCTCTTTTACCTAAATAGACTAGCCTATACACTTAGTAGTGTACTAGCTTATGCTTAATAACTATAACTTATTAGTTACTAGCCTTAGTATATATATAGCCCTTTATAGGTTTAACGTTAATTTAGTATAGTATACACTAGCTTTTATATAAAGCTAGATATCCCTTAAGGGGCAGGTAGTCTAGTTCTTTAAGTATATTAAGTAAGGGATAGCGCTTACTTAAGCTACTATTAATTTTACCTAATAATATTAATAAAAGTCCTTTAATTAGTTACGCTGCCCTATAGAATAGTATTAGGCTAGTAATAAGGTCTAGCTTAGCCTTTATAATATTTAAACCCTTTACCTAAGTAAGAAGTTAGACTAAGTTATAGCTAAATATACTATACTTAAGGCTTCTACACTCTTTACTATTAAACTAAATATCCCTAGTAGTATCTACCCTATCTTTTATATTAATCTAATTAAATATATAGTAAATAATCCACTCCCTTCCTAAGTCTTACTTAACTTCTAACTAAGCCTTATTTAGCCTTAAAACAATAGTATAAATACGCCCTATAAGTACTAGGTTAAGTCTATCCTAGCTATAAAGAATACTAAAGGTTAAGGTAGCCACTATAATATATTAGTTAAATAGGTTAGCTATATATAGCTAATATAAAAGCTACTTAAGAACCTAAAGGACACTAAGGTATTAGTAAATTTTAAAGTATAATAAAGAGATATATATTTTAATAATAAACTAAGGGGGGTATGCTATAACTCTTAATTAACACTATATAGTATACTATTTAATATAAACTTTAACACTATTAGGCCCTATATAGGCTTTAATTTAGTTATAATATTCCTATACCCTACTATTACTTAAGTAAGGTTACTAGCTAGACCCTTCTCTTCTTCTTCTTTTTCTTATAGCATCTAGTTAATATAGCTATAAAGGGTAAGCTAAGGGGGGGTAAAGAGGGTAACTCTTAGCTAGTAAAAGATAAGTTAGGCCCTTATAGTATAAAACTAAGGATACTTAGGGGTAGCCTAAGTATAAATATTATAAATATTAGAAGCTAGTAAATAGTAAGTAGCGTTATAGTATTAGTAAAAGAAAGCGTATTAGTAATAGAAAGAGGCATAATAGTAGTAGGAGGGGGTATTATACCTAATAAAATAAAAGGGGGTAGTATAGGTATATATACCCACTCCTTTAAATATAGTAGTAAGTAAGTTAGTAAGAAGGGCTAATATAACTAAAGCTAAGTAAATAAATCTTAATATATAAGTATTAATTATTTAACCTAGCGCTATACCTTAGATAACTAGGTATTAGTGTAGTTAATGCTAGTCTTTAATAAGTAAATAGTAGTAGGATTAATAGTAGGAATAAATAGTAAATATAAAGGTATCTTATTAGTAGTAAACTAGGGTTAGGCTAGTAGATAGAAGAATAGTATAGGTAAGAAGCTAGTAGTAATAGTAGGTATAGTATACTTCTTTATAGTGTATAAGGTAGTAGTAAAGCAGTTATATAAAGCCTTAAATAGTTTATTTAAAATAACCTTTTTCCCCTTACTATTAGGGATATTATAGGTAAGAATATAAGGCACCTTTATAGCCTTACTATAGTAAATAGCCACTATTATCTTATAGGTAAGGCAGTAAAGAGCGGGACTCTAGGTAAATATAGCGGCATCCTTTATATAAATTAATTTCCTCCTTTAGCACTCTTTATAGGAGTGCCTAGGGCCTAGTATATATAAAAATAAGCTATTATTTACTATATAGAGGATATAGAATAAGCACTAAATATCTAGCTAGGAGAGATCTATAGGGGTATATAACTTATCCTTTAAGTTACCTTCTATCTTATAATAGCCTAAGATATAGTAGCTATTTAGAGGTAGGGGAGAAGGAGGAGAAGCACTAGCGGTAGTAGATATAATCTTATAACCTTAGTTTTTTTTTTAAAATAGGTAGAGTAATAGGGATAGGGAAGCTTATTATTTAAATCTAGCAGATAGTAGCAGTGGATTATTTATTATTATTATAGAAGGTATATAGAAAAGATATTAAATAATAATAGAGAATAGATAGGCATTAATTAATATTTAAATAGGAGGCTTAATAGATATAAAATATTAGTAGTGAGGATAATAGTAGGATAATACTAATAAGCTTAAGAGAGCTAACTAGGAGATTTATAGTTAACGTCTAGAATGTAATTAGCTTACTAATTTAGATTTTTTATTTAGGTTTTTATTTTAAGTTTTATTTTATTAATGCTAGGCGCTAGATTAGGACTAGCTAGGATATATAATTCTGCCTAGTAGGGCGCATTACTTATAACCTAATAGTGTTGTTATGACTTAACTGTTTGCTAACTGTCTTATAGCTAGGGAATAGCGTAGCGGGGGGCTATGTAATGGATTTAAGCTAGAGGCTTAGATCCTTAGTAGAATAGGAAAGGAGTATATAAGGAGCATGTAAGGTAACCCACCTTACCCAGAGGGTAAACCCTATAAGCACATATTGTATATAAGCTAGATATATAGTAGAGGGGGATAGTAACCTTTCCTTCCCCCTTATAGATAATAATAACTTCATCAACACTAGATTGCAGTCGCCATCTAGGCTAGTCCATAACATTAATTTAGTATTCTTTAAGGGTATTCTATATATTATAAGCCTTTTATTTTTATAGTTTAAGGAATTTAGTTACTTAAAATACTATAATAATATTAATAATATAAAGAATAGGTTAGTTATTAATTTAAAGAATATTAATAAGAATCTTATAGTTAAAGTTAATATTATTTTTAAAAGAAAACTTAAATTAACCTAAAGCTTTATTATTTATTTAGTAATAATAGTATTTTTTTATAAGCTTTTATATTATATTAATATAAGCTTCTTTATTAGTATACTTTAATAACTTTATAAGCTTATTAATAAAGGGGTAGCTAAATCTCTAGTAAAGTTAATAGATTTTAGTTTTAAAAAGGTAGAATATAGTAGCTTTTTTGGCTTTAAAAGTTTACTAAAGGTATCCCTATTTCTTTATAATAAAAACTCTCTTTTAGCCTTAAATTAATATATTTTAAAGATTATTAAGCTTTATACCTATTTTATTTATATTTAAAATATAGAATAGAAATAGGGTTAATATATTAAAAATATAAAAATTAATATTACTAAAGATTATAGAAACCTAAAGAATTTTATAAAAAGTTACTAAGCTAGCACTAAATATAATATTATATAGCTAAGTATTTTTAATCTAAAGGTAAGGTATTGTTATAGACTAGCCTAGATAGCGACTGCAATCTAGTGTTGATAAAGTTATTATTATTTATAAGGGGGAGGGAAAGGTTACTATCCCCCTCTACTATGTGTCTAGTTTATATATAATATATGCTTATAGGGTTTACCTTTTAGGTAAGGTAGGTTACCTTATATACTCCTTATATACTTCTTATATACTCCTCTTTTATTTTATTAAGAATCTAAGCCTCTAGCTTAAATCTATTATATAGCCCTTTACTATACTAGTTCTTAGCTATAAAATAGTTAATAAATAGTTAGGTTATAATAATACTATTAGGGTATAAGTAATATG
>AFRA01000380.1:0-29460 GCA_000223055.1 Claviceps fusiformis PRL 1980
AATAAATTTATTATTTTTAGGCTTTTTATTAAAACTTCCCTAACCTTAAAATAAAAAAGATTACTTTTATTATAAAAAATATTAAAACCTTTAAACTTTTACTAAATATTAATATATTAATAATAACCTTTAAATTTATTTAAAGCCCTTAGCTATTAAAAGACCTATTTACTAAAACTCTATAGATTTTACTATAGTTAATATAAAGTAAAAATTAATAAAAAATATTATTTATAAAGCTAAGTTAGAATATCTCTTTAAATAAATAAATTTAGTATTAGGAAATAAAACTATAATACTAAAAATAGTTTAAAATATATAAAAAATACCTATAATATAAATATATATAATATTTTTAAAGATAAGTTAATAGAAGATATAGTAAGTATAGAAATTAAAGAATTACTAAAGACTTTAAATATCTTATTTTATACTAAAAAAAATTATACTTTTTTATAAGAAAAAGACTATATTAATACTAGCTTTTATTAAAAAACTATTTTAAAAATAAGAATCTACCTTTATTTAACTTTTAATATACTAAATCCCCCTTTAGAAACCCTATTAAATTCTATAGAAATTAACTAAAATAAAGTAATTTTCTACTTACTTAGTAGTTAAAAAGAATATATATCTTCTTTATAGGTAATAGGATTCTAAGGATAATAATATAAGCCTAATATATATAATAAATTTTAATAGTTTCTTACTAATATATATAATTAATAAGAGTTTATTCTTAGTAAGATTCGCTATAGTAGTATAAAAGAAATTAATAAAGTAGTAACCTATATAATAGCTATACTAAAGGCTTTTAAACTAGCTAAATTTTATTAATAAACTATAAAATAAGCTTAATACCCTTTATAAACCTTAGAATAAGTTTTAACCTTAAATATATAATACCTTATAGTATTTTTTAAAATAATAGGTATATAAATATAACTAGCTTATATAGTAACTTTTAATGCCCTTTATATTAAAACTTTTTAGCTTTAAGGGCATTTAATTAATAAGGAGTTTTATAAAACTTTATATAACCCCTTACTTTATAATAAGCTACCCTTTAGGAATACTATATATACTTAGGGACTATTATTTATACCTATAGAATAATAACCTAAAGATAAGAACTTTTATAATAATCTAGCTACTTAAGCCCTAAAGATAATAAACTATTTAATAAAACCTTTTTAAAAACTTAATAATATTAAATACCTTAACCCTAAACTAAATCTAAATAATATTAATAGTAAAGCTAGTAAATATAAAGGTAAATCTATTATTTTTATAAATATAGACCTTTAAATTTAAGTAGTTAGGGATTATTATAGCTATACTAGCCCTAACTACTAAGAATAAATTATATACTAAGTTTAGTATTTTTTTTATAAAGCTACTTATATATAGTACTACTAGTATTTTAATAATATAGAAAAAGCTATAATATTCTATAACTTTAACTTAGTATTTACTATAGTTAAGAAAGAATTTAATATTAAAATTTAAGATACTATTACTTAGCTTAACTAAGCTAAATTCACTAGGGATAATATATTATCTAAAATATCTCTATAGAAATTTATAGTAAAAGTCTTCTTCTATACTAGAGCTAATAAGGAATTTACTAATCTTTAGCTTTTTACTTATTTTTACTATAAGCTTTATATAAAGCTTTAGTAAATCTACCCCTAACTAATAAAATCTAACTACTAAAATATATATATTAACCTAATAAAGGGTAAGAGATATAACCTTAAGGACTTTATCTTAGGTAATAAAACCTACTATAGAATAAAGAGAAGTAAGGTTTAAGCCTTTACTTACCTTTTTATAAAAAACCTAAATTTAATAAATAATAATACCCCTTACCTTACTATAAAGGCTTATTAAAATAGGCTACCTTATTATAATAGCTATTATAGTAGTAATTATAGCCTGCCCTAATACTAATAGAGTAATTACTACTAATACTTATAAAGCTATAAATACTATTACAATTTTAGTAATAGGTATAATAATAAAAAGTACTAGCCTTAAGGCTACTTATACCCTTTCTAACTTAATTATAGTTACTTTTATAAGGGTTATAAAGAGGCCCTATAGTAGTCCCCTAAGGAACCTAAAGGGAATATATTAATAGCTACTTTTAATACTAAAAAGGTAAATCCCTTTAAGTAATAAAAGAAAACTAAGCCTAAATACTATAACTTCTTTAAGTGCCTTTGGTATAATTATAAAGGTTATAAACTATAATTTTATAAGAAATAAGCACCTAAAGAAGGTAATAATATAAAATATATAGTTATAGTAAATAACTTTAATATAAAAGCTAAGGAGTTTTACCTTATATTTTTAAAATACTATATAATTAAGAAAGGTATTATTAAAAGTAATTTAAATAAGAATAAATCTAACTTTATAAATACCTTTTATACTAAAGAGCTTATACTCCCCTTTAATATATATTATAAAAAAATGATAGTATTTAGAGAACTAACTAATAGCTAGGTTATTAAAGTAGTAATAAAGCTATATTAATTAGAAATTATTAAAAAAAGAAAAGTAACTACTTATCTTAAGGTAAACCTTTACTTTAATAACTAAGGGTAGGACTATAAAATCTACCTTAATATAAGGACTTTATTAATATTAGTTAATAAAAAGTAGCTTTAATAAAATAGTTATAATATTTAATAAGGAATCTAAAAGCCTAAACCTATAAATAATATAAATTCCTCCTTTTATATTATAAAAACTATTACTTTTAACTTTTATATTAAGGGTAAAGCTAAAGAAAAATTAGTATTTAGTTACTTTATCATAGCTACTAATATTACAAAGAAGCTCACATTAAAATTATTAATTAGCATAGATTTTATATATAATTATAGTATTAAAATTAACTTTATTAACCCTAGGGTTATTTTCTAATCTATATATAATATAACTATACCTAGCTATATTTTCTACCTTACTAATATAGTCTTAACTAAAAGGGTTATTATAATATATTATATTACTATACTGCTATATAGCTTAGAATTTATACTAGTTTTTTAGAAAGACTATATAATATATAAGGCTATAGGTATTTATTACTTTATTTTAAAGAACTACTAAATTTTTAATAATATTATAAATTATAAGTAAATAAAATGCTTACTAATCCATAACTTTATAAACCTTTTAATTTATATTAAGCCTAACCAAAGACTAAAAAACCTTTAAGGTTTAAACTCTATAAACTCTTACTTTACTATAAATAATATTAAGGATTTCTTTATTTTCTATAGTTATAATATTAATATTCTATTAGGCTATAAAGAGCTAGTAATACTAAAGGATATTTTTCCCCCTAAAATAAAGAAAAACACTAAAGATATAGCTAATAACCTTAACCCTAAGGTAGTTAATAGTAGTGTCCCTTTATATAGTATTATATACCTAAATAATATTCTATTTATTATAAATAAATTTAGTATTAAAATTATAAATCTTAACTTAATAGCTATAGAAAAACTTATTAAACTTACTAATAAGTATAATATTTATTATAACTAAGGAGTAATACTAATACTTAAAGAGAAGTAAATATATATTAATTTTATTAATAATTAGTAAAATTAGCTAAAACCCTTATAAATATATTACTTAAGTAGAAAGGATTTTAAAAAGTTTTATAAAATCTTTAATAAAAAGTATAAAGCTAGTAAAGTATTTTACCTTAAGGTAAAAGAAAAGGCATTATACTTATATCTAAATTCCCTTATATAGTATAATACTAAAAAAGAATATAAAGGAAAAGTAGTAATTAATATAAAACCTATAAATAGTATTACTATTCTAAATATATACTCTTTACTTAACTAAGGGGATATTATAAAGAATATATATAGAAAATATTAAATATCCCTTTTAAATACCTTTAGTTTCTTTAATTAGCTTTTAATATAGTATAAGTATTATAATAAAATAGTAATTATCTCTAAAAAAGAAATTAAAGTATTTTATATTATAATATAAGAATATAAGAATTTCTTAGTATATACTTAGTGCTTTATAAATAAATAATTCTATAAGTACTAAGCCTTTATATAAGTATATATTAATAATATTATAATTTTCTTTAATACCTTTAAAAAGTATTTAGTTTACCTTAAAATTATATTTAAAATCCTTAAAAAGTACTACTTATATATAGTAGCTAAAAAGTTATTTATTAGCTATTTATTAATTTAGCTTTTAGGTTTTATTATAAATATAAAGAGTATTATTAATACTAATAATTATATTAAGGTATTTAAAAACCTTTAAATACTTATTATACTTTTAAATTTTAAAACCTTTATTAAAATAGCTAGTTTTTTTTATATAAGGATTCTTTAGTTTAATTTATATATTAAACCCCTATAGAATAAAAAAACTAAAATATTTTAAAATCTTTATAAAAAAAATAAACTCCTTATTAGGTTATTTAAGTAAGTATAGAAATATATTGCTTAATAGGTAAGTTTTATACCCTTAAAGTAGGAAATTATATCTTTTAAAGTAATTAAGAAACTCTTATATACTAAGATTTTACTTTAGTATTATAACTCTTAAAGGCCCCTTTTCTTTAAAATTAATATATATAAAAAGGGTTTTAATTTATATACTTTTTAATTAGTAATTAATTAAAATAGTATTAATATTCTTAAAAAGAATATTAGTAGTAATAAACTATACTTTATTTTATTTCTCTTTTAACTAACCTTAGATATTAAGAAGAAATATAGCTTAATAAAGGTAAAGATAGCTATAATTATATAAAGAATAAGGAAACTAAGGAAAATAGCTTAATTTAATATATTAATTATAAATATTATTACTAATTACTTATTAATAAAAGGAATTATTAAGTATATCTCTTTTATAATAATAAATCTTAATAAAGCTAACCTTAAGCTTACTAAAGTTATAAATTATCTTTTATAATTTAAAATCTATATTATTTATATTCCTAGTACTTTAAATATAGTACCTAATATACTCTTTTATTTATTAATTAATATTAACTATAAGGAAATAGCTAATTATAATAGCTTTAATAAACTTAATACTTATATATACTTTAGAGAGGAATTTATAGCCTTTATTATTATAAATAAAGATTTAAAAAATTCTATTATAGTAGGGTATTAATATAATATAAAGTATAACTAAATTATTAAGGGTATTATTATATATAGGGAGAGGTAATACTAAGCTAATTAGAACTAACTATAAATTCCTTTATATAGCTAGGACCTTTAAGATAATAAACTTCTTTATTATTAGAATTTAGAAGAATTATACTAACTTTATATCCTTTAAAACTATATAAAAGCCCTCCTTTAGTTAACTTATAATAATACTTATTATTTTAAAGTAAAGAGAATAGCTAAATAGCTTTTTATAGTTTACTTCCTATATATAAATAGCTAGATATATACTTATATAGCATATTATAATATTTATAGAGAAAATATAGTTCTTTAATCTTAAGCCTTAAAGAAAATAAAACCTTTTTAAATAAAGCCTATACTTTTTTATAGTATTTTATTAGATTTTATTATAAATATACTAAAAGGTAGCTTAAAAAATATAATATAGGTAGTAAAAGGATTTATTACTTATAACTTACTTTACTTAATTAACTGCTTTTTTAATAAGAAAATAATTCTTATCTTCAGCTATAAGAAGTATTTAATAGAAATCTAAGCTAAACTTCTACTAAAGAGACTTTACTTTACTAATTAAAAACTATTATAAGAAATTATTAGTAATAAGAACTTTAAGTTTATTTTTAACCTTTAAACTATACTTTTTTATAAGCTAGGAGTAAAATTCCTTATAATAGTAATATATTACCTATAAACTAATAGTATAGCTAAGTATAAAAATTAAACTATAATTATTATAGTATAATATTATACTATAACTAACCTAAATATCCCTTAACCTTTAATACTTTTAATGCTTTAACACTACTTTAATAATATAGCTATAGCCTTAATTAACTAATTACTTAATAAACTTATACTTAGTTATAAGCTATTTATAGTAATAAACCTTTTTTTAAATTTAAATAAATCTATTATAAACCCTAAAAATACTAACCTATTAATGCTTTAGAAGTTATATTAAAAGGAAGCTAAGTATATTATTATAATAATAACTATACTTATAAAAATTAAATATAACTTTTAGTATAATTTAGTAAATATTAATATAGGGAATATAGTATACCTTAGGCTATACTTAGAATATAAGCTTTTAAGTAAGCTTAAAAAGAAATAGTTTTTTTAATATATTAAACTATATAGAGTTTTAAAGTAAATCTCTTCTTTTTTTTTACCTTAACTTTTTACTAACTTTAAAGGTTTATTTAATAGTTTTTATAGTTTATATTTAAAAACTATAGTAAGGTAAAAACCTTTTTAAAAAAGTTAAGCTAATATTACTATTAATAAACTTAATTAAATTAAGAGAAGTAAACTACTAAAAATTAAAAGAATTTAGAAATATTATATATAATTCTTTTAAAAAAAAGGTAGGAAGCTTTATATTAATTTCTTAATTTATTAAAAGGGATACTCTATTAAAGATAATTAGTAAATTTTTAAGAAAAATATATATATTAATACTACTAAAATAGTTAATAAGTACCTTACTATAAATACTATTAATTAGAATAAGGAATACTATAAAAAAGGTTTTATAATACCTTTTAATTAATAATATTCTAAGTTATACTAGCCTTATATTTAATTTTATAAATATATATAGGGAATTCCTTATTAGTAAAAAATATTAATTATTTCCTAACTTTTAGTATACTATAAGAGCTTACCTTAAGCTTACTTCTATAAAAGCTTTATTAAAGTATATAAAATCCTTTACTTTCTATACTTATTTACTTTCTTTCTTTACTTTCTTTTCTTTACTCTTTTATCCCTTTTTCCTTAGAAATTTATATACTACTACTGTGATGGATTCGAGCTGGAGGCTCGGATCCTTAGCGGAACAGGAGAGGAGCATGTAAGGAGCATGTAAGGAGCATGTAAGGTGACCCACCTCACCCAGAGGGCAAACCCTATAAGCACACATTATATATAAACTAGACACATAGTGGAGGGGGATAGTAACCTTTCCCTCCCCCTTATAGATAATAATAACTTCATTGACACTAGATTGCAGTCGCCATCTAGGCTAGTCCATAACAACTACTTTCTTTTCTTATATTAATTATTTAAATTAATTTATAGCTTTTATTAGCTTATATAAATACACTACTTAAACCTTAGACTTCTCTAAGCTTTTTTATAGTATATTAAATTTACTAGCTAAAGGTTATTAGTATTAGTTTTACTAATTACTATATTAAACCCTAGTAAAAGTTAAGCTAGGAAAAGTATTAGTAAGATATATATAGTAAACTTTTATATTTTTCCCTATTCTTATATATTTAAGCCTTTATTAAGCTTTATTTTTATTAATAACTTTTTATAAGCCTTTTAAAGAAATTAGCCTTTAAACTTAAGAATAATATAGATTCTTATAATATTAATCTAGCTAACTTACTAGGACTTATATTTAACCCTTATTTTTAGAAGACTAGTATTTTAACTAGCTAGCTAAAAAATACTTATATTACTTAAAATAGTAAGTTTTATAATAAATATAGTAATAATATAAATATACTCTATATTACTCTCTAAACTACTATAGTTAATTATAATAAAAATAAAGATATTTTTAATATAAATAATATAGATAACTAAGGGATAAGTAATACTAAGAGTATTAAAGCTTAAGCCTTAGTAAATTAATCTTTAATAAATATAATTAGTAAACTATTAACTATTACTAGGGATATAGTAAAGTATATTACTAATACCTTAATATATTAATATCTCTATTAGTTTAAAAAAGCTAATAGTAAAATAGATAAACTTTATAATAAATTAAATAATATTAACTTTATAGCTATAGTTAATATAAAAAAGAACTATATAAAGTAGTAATATACTAATAAGTAAGGACTTAAAAAAAAGAATTAAGCCTTTAAAAATATACTTTATATTTATAATATAGAATTTACTAAGGCTAAAGCTAAAATTAATTAGAATAAATTTAGTATTAAGAAAGATAATTCTCTTTATAAGCTATACTTAAAAGTAATAGCTTACTATATTAATATTTTTAAAGGACTTAATACTTAAAGTAGTAAGGCTATAGTAATTATTATAAAAGGTAATAAAGCTTAAGCTAAAAATAAATTAAAACTTTTAATAATTTATATTACTTATAACTCTTTTTAAATAGTTATTTTTATTTAAAAAAATAAGGATAGCTATAAAAACTATTACTAAACCTCCTAGCTTTTAGCTAAAGCTATTATTATTATTAAATATATAAGCAATGCCTTTAGCTACCTAAATAAAACCTTTAGTAGCCTTTTAGTAATAATTAGTAAATTTTATTTAATAAAGATTCTTAAGCTAAGCACTTATAAGGCTATTATTATAGCTAAGTAGTTATTAAGTGTATATAATAAAGTCTTTATATATATTATAGTATTAAAGATAGCTATAGATGCTTTTAAATTTACTATAATAAACTATAGTAAACTATTTAAAATATATTATAATAGTATTAAATACCTTATAAATATTTATAATATTATAAAGACTAAAACCCTAAGAATAGTTAATATTAAAATTAAGGAGGCTATTAAATCTATATTTATAGTAAAGGCTATAAAGGATATAAAATCCTACTTTATTATATTAAAGAAATATAAATTTACTATAGCTACCTTAATTTTTATTATTAAAACCTTTATTAAATTACTTTAAACTAAAGTAAAAGCTATTAAAGCTAAAATATAAACTATTAAAACCTTAGTAGTATTCTTTATAAGCACTCTTAGGTTATTTATTATAATATATTTTAATAAGTATAATAGGGTTAATACCTTAACTCCTTAGTTAAGGTATTTTATATATAATAAGCATTAGCTAGCTAATATAAGTAACTTAATAATTATATTATAAAAAGGGGATTTTAATAATTTATTTAATAAAATATTTTAGTATTTGTATTATTTTTTATATTATTATTTTAATTATATTCTACTATATAAATTCTAATAGTTATATAAGTATAAGTAATTTTAAATATTCTATATTACTTTTTACCTTAAGAGGCTAAAGTTAGTAAGAAATATAATAGTTTAGTAAAATAGTTTTAATTTTATAACTTTTATAGTTAAAAATATAGAATCCCTATAGGATTCTATCTATAATTAGTTAATATTAAAGTAAATACAATATATAAATACTTTTAACTTTAAGCTATAAGAACTGTATTTTTATTATATAGAAAATATTACTAATATTAGCGCTTACCTTAGGTTATAGAATACTATAATATTTTAGTTCTTTATTTACTTAGCTAAAGCTATAGCCTAAATATCTAAGTATATTACTAAGTATAAAAACCTTACCTTATTATAATTCCTTTATAGCCTCTTTTTAATTAATAATATTATTACTTTTTTATTATAAGCTACTCCTACCTTTTTTTTTATTATTATTATTAGTATTTTTTTTATACTTAGCTATACCCTTTACTATTTCTTTAATAGCTATTTTTTTATATAAAACCTTTATTTTTTTATATAATTATATAAAGTTTCCTTAGTTTTAATATAAAAATTATTATAACTAACTATATAATACTAACTTTACCTTAAAAAACTCTTTTAATTAAAGGGAAAATTAACTAAAATAATAAAAAAACACTTAACCTTTTTATTAAACTAAGTAATATATATTTTAAGGCTTATTATAGTACTAATACTATAGGTAGTATATAATAAATAGAAAAACCTTTTATTTTTAAATTATACTATATTATAATTACTAAAAACCTTATTAAAAGGGGTTTTTATAGAATATTCTTACTTTATAAGATTTATAAATTATATTACTTTTTAATAAATAGTAGCTTATTAAAGCTAAATATAGCTTTTACTTACTATATTATAAAACTTAGTATAAATACTTTTATTTAGCTCTTTTTAACTATTACTATTCATATTAATAAGACTTTTATTAAGTAAAACCTTTAAGTTTATATTAAAAGTAGTATTAAGAATATAATAAATCTTTATAGTAAAATTATTTTTTTTAAAATCCTTTAAGCTTAGTAGCTTATTAATTTTTTTATTTATTTTACTAAAGTTTATAATTATATTAGTATTAGCTATATTTTTATTATTTATTATAAATTAGTAAAAAACTAAGCTAGTATCTTTATTAAGTATTATTTATATTTAGTTAATATATACTATAAGGTTCTTTATATTAATATAAAGAGAATTTAAATACTTACTACCTATATTTAAGCATTAGCTAATAAAATAAGTTATAATATATATACTAATAATACCTAAAAGGATTAATATAGTATAAATACTAATAAAACTAAGTAAAAACTTAACTTTAATATAATATATTTTTATAAAAAAGTAGGTTTTACTTAATATTAAAAAAAAGCTAAGGCTATAGTTATAACCTTTAATATTTATACTCTTAATACTATAGCTAACTATTAAAAATAGAGGATTTTTAAAAGAATCTTAATTAACCCTATAGTTTAATATACCTTAGCTAGTAATATTTACTTTATAATAATATACTAAAACTATATTATAAACCTTAATAACCCTATAGTTAATAAAGCTATTAGTAAAAAGGAGGCTATTAATAATAATAATATATTTATAAGTAATAGAAATAAGTAGTAATAGTATAGAATATAGTAATATACTAAGGGTAAACCCTAAGGGGTATAATAGTTTTATAAGGAATATAAAATATTATACTAATTTTACTTATTTATATTTTCTTTCCTTATTAGTATAACTCCTATAGGTTAGGCTATAACCTAGCTATATATAAACTATATAGCTTTATTTCTTTTTTTTTTAATTCTTTAGCTTTATAAGTAAGCTATTATAAGCCTACCTTTTTCCTTTTTTTTTTTATTTAAATAGTTTAAAATAAGCTATATTTTTTTTATAAAAAGGGGGACTTATTATAGTTTATTTTTAAAGGTAAACCCTACTTTATAAAAGGAGGGTTCTATTATATATAGCTAAAGAGAATAACTTTAACTATATATACACTTAATTACCTACCTATAACTTAAGTATTCCTTCTTCTTATAACTTTATAACGTACCATACCTATTGTGTAAGTACCCCCATTTACGTGTGACATCCAGCACGTAACATTTCCCCCCCTATTCTAGGGTTTTTTCTATATAATATAGCAAGTAGAGGCACGAAATAGAGGCCCTTATAGGCCTCCTAGCATATATTAATAATAATAATAATAATAATAATAATAAGCACTCTCTTTAACACTTAGCTTATAGCTCCCTAAGGGAATTATAGCTTATTCTTAATATTTTATTAACTACTTACTAAATAGCTAATTTAGAAATATTATAATATTTTATAGTAGCTTATATAAAGATTTAATAAAAAGATAAAATAGATTTATTTCTATTTAATTAAATTAATAACCTTAAAGGGGTTTATAGTGTTTTTATTTATAACTTTCTTAAATTATTAAGTAAAGGTAGTAAAAATCCTTATAATTAAAGGACTTTTTTAGTAGTAATTAGTATACTAGAAAGGAATTTATATTATTATTATTATATTATAGTAATAGAATAAAATTTATTATAGGTTAAAATAGTAAATTTTACTACAAAACGCTAAGAAAAAGCCAGGTGGCGGGGTAGTCGGGTGTCCCGGAATAATGTGGTTGTCCCCGATGTTTGTGGTCTACTTAGTGGAACACTAAGTAGGTCTACGAGTAGTTAAACGCGTCTATCTAAGAAAACTGCCTGTCTGGCTAATGTGCCCGTTTGGCTGATAAGCGCCACCTTTAGGTGGGGCGTGGCACGAGTACTCGATTGAAATACAACACAAAAATGTAAAGTGATGCTGGAGTCACTTCCACTGCAAGTGAGTGCAGCCAAGGCCAACAAAAAATCGGAAATAAAATCGGAAGACAAAACGAAACCCGGTCATCAAACCGAATGAAATACAAAGCCAAGCCAAGTACGAAAATCCTTTCTTTCTAGCCTCAATAATTCGCCATTCACCATCTCATCCTTGGCCGACAAACCTTGCCACCATAGCTGCTCGTCGAAAGTCCAAGATCGAAAACAGAATATGTCCCAGTACCAAACCAAGACAGTCCATGAGGGCGCCACGACCGGCGACCTTCAGGATGACGAGGTCCCTGCCACCGCTAAATCTGCTGAGGATCGCAAGGCCGCCAGCGCGCTTGCCTCTCTTGATGCGGCCGGCAACGAGGAGACTATCACCAGCAACAAAGCACAAGTTGACCGTGAAGCAGTCAATAAAGCGATGGAGAGTCTGGGAGGTTCTAAATCTACTTCTGCCCCGAAAGCCGCGCCCTCCAAGAATATCAGAGTAGATGACGCCGATGTAGCCATGCTCGTGGATCAGTTGGAGCTTCCCAAAGTTAAAGCCACCGAGCTTCTGAGAGCGCATGACGGTGATGCTACCAAGGCTATGAGGGCTTGGATTAAAGCGTAGATGAGGACGAGAAACACTGCGAGTATCGCTAGATTCCTGTCCTGCTCTGACCCTGCTCATGTAGATTATTCCATCATTGCCATAATCTTAGCTGATTGGACTATAATGCCAAAAGTGTCAGATTTAGATCTTTGACAATTGTTCGACGATATTGTTGAACGACTAGAAATGAATATACCGCTGTACCTGATGCACTACTGGCACAAATATCCAGTGCTCCAAGCAGCTTGAACAACAGCGCATAAGTCCAGACGCAGCACAGTTCAGCTGGGAGGGTATTCTCGAGTGCAATCATCTTTTGAGTTTTGACGGAACAGAAAAATTCTTCTGATAAAATATGTCAAGAAAGCAGATCGATGAAGCGTATAGAGTCTACATATTCCTTTTCTCATTGGGCATTCCAACTACCGCGCATAGGTGCCTCCAGCAGAGTATCGATTTTACTAGTGATGGATTAAAATGTCTAATTCCTTGTTCAACCTTCAGCGTCAAGCTCTGGCTCCAAAAAAAAAAACCCAGAAACAAAATATAGTACCGCGTGACATTCAATCTCGGTATCTCATAATATACGAGCAGATACTAGATATCAAGCCCGCTGGGTACACCTCTGAACAGCCGCAAATTCACATGAATTGCTTCAGTTCCATGTTCTTGCGAGTGGACTGCCAATTTTTGGAGCAAATTGAAGACTCTTCCGTCTAGCCGCCATCAACCTCACGATAACCTGCTCGTCTTTATCCCGACTTAAAATTCCATGTTCCAGGTCATGGTACATCCCTTCCTTCGGAGGACAAGTCCTCGTTAGTAGGCTTTGTTTGGCAGATGATTGCAAATCGGGATCCTCTTCGGACGATGGTGTTATGGGAAGTTCGGACGCATATTTCGCCACTGCTTCCGGAGCGGGGGTCTTCGGCACCGGAGTCAGCAAAGCACAAGACCACTCCAAATCCTCATCGTCGTCCTCGGCGCCTTGTTCGGGCGGCGTGTGCATCCATAATGTGCTCTCTCTTCGATTCTTTGGCGTACTTAGCGGTTCGAATGTCTTGTTGTCACTCGATACGATTGTTCCGTTTAAGTTAGTGAGGGCTTTAGGTTCCATACTCTTCCGGCGTCTAGCGCCTCCCCGTGGAATGACGGATATATCCAGATAGTACGGAGCTTCGTCGAGCCACTCATTTTCGCGTTCGCAGCTTTTCCCAATGTTAGTCACCATTTCTAAAGCGAATCTAAATGGGAGATGCAATACGACTTACTCGAGAACCCAGCTTACGCCAACGCAATGGACAAGTCCACGGGCCTCACGTACTTTTTCCATTGTACGTTTGCCCCCATCCTTAAAAACTACATGCGTGATGCCAACTTTGCTTGACGAGCTGTCTCCATTGCCCGAACCGCTAGGATTCCAATGCCATGTTTTTACGCATTTTGCACCCATATGAGTCAGAAGCTCGACGAAAATACCACTGGCATCCGCACCTTCAGTTGTGTGCACATCTACCAAGACGATGCAGCCACGCAGGAGCGCGGAGTCAACAACTCGCCGAGGTTGAGTTCCAGGCATATCAATGCTCGACTGCTGGTCAGCTTTGATCGGTGTAGAAAACATGTCTCCGGAATATGTGGAGGCTCTCCTCTTGTCTTTGGTTGGCGAACACGAAATAACTGTGACCCTTCTGGGCAGGACACCCGCATTCCTATGGGAAGTACGACCAGCACTGAAGCTTTTCTTCTTCAGCGGGCTTGACTCTGAGTCATCCGCCGGCTTCAAGGGAACTTTTGTCGTCGTCAAGAGAGCTGTTTGCGGTACGGGGCGAGAAGGAATAGTTACATGCGGCGTCCTCACTGGCAGTTCATTCTCATCACCATATTCTTGGCTGGCTTCCGAAAGGGTTTCCTCGCAAGTACGATTATCGGTGATTTCCTCGGATATCTGCTGAAGCATCGGAGACCTGAAGTTTGCCTCTTGGGCCAGGGCAACGTCTTCATCAAGCATAGCAATATCCTCCGTTATAATATCCTCATCGCTTCCATTTTCACATTCTCCAGACTGAGCGGGCATACTCTGGTTTTTTGGTGAAGAGAAGTCTGTGTGGACCATGATTTCGTCTTCAAAGAAAGTGCTTCTAACCGGAGAACTGTCGGTTCTGAAAGTCTCTTGAGGGTTGTGAGAATCATCCTTGGGAACTGTGCTGTTCAAGTCTTTGGCAATACTGTAGATAGACGTCTCCAATTGAAAAGTACTTATTGCAGACCAAGAGCCGGGTTGTTCGGCAGATGATTGGAGGCCCATAGGAGACCTTCTTGAGTGCTTCCGCGTAGCATAGATGGAGTCATCCACATAGCAGGTTCGCCGAGCTTCCTTGTCATGCATTACCGATATTGTGTCCCCTCTGTGCTCATCGTTGTCGGATACGATATCAGACTTCAAATTGCAATATGAGTCCACAATGTCACCTTGTATTCTCAAGTTCGACCCACATTGCCACTTATCGGTGGCTACTTCGGACTTGTCGGTGGTGGCGAAATCTTCTCCAGCCTGTTCCATCTCGGCGATCATGTGTTGCAGGTTCTTGTAGTCGTCATTCGCAGCCTCCGGAGCCATACCTGCTAGTTGCAGGCGGGGTTGCTCTTGGCATATTGACCTGCCTTCTCCCAAAATAACCTCCGACGCTCCATGATCTTCGGTCTCGGACGAAGTCGTGTCCCCTGACCAAACCGGTTGAATATCTTCACCCAACTCATCTGCGGCTGGTTCAACGAAATGCGAGTCCGTGTGGCTCGAAAGCATAGCCAGCATCGGCCCAGAGACGCAAGGGCTTTCGATCCGCGCGTCAAAAAGGTTTTCAGGCGTTGAATTTTGTATCGAGGTGTCAGAATCTTCGGCCAGAAGAAGGTCTGATGGCCCCTCCGATGGAGGGACGGGCAGATCTATTGTCATCATTGGCTGCGTCTTTTGCGACTCCGGCAAGAGAGCACCGGCTCTTACGGGAGGCTGCATTCGGGGCAAGGCTGCAGACATGGCTCGTTTAGGGGGAGATTGAAGCATGAAACAGCTTTTGTTTGAAGATTCCTGGTGTATCGTGGTTCCGAAAGACCTGGTTGGGAAGTTGAGGCATTTGATTGGAGAAGGGGGCCTTTTGGCAGGAGATTGAAGGAGAAAGTTGAAGTGACCTGGTAAAGTTTGGGTATCCTGTTTAGCAATCGAAATGATTCTGTTCTGCAAATCCAATTCTGGCAGGTGCAGACCGCCAGCTCTCTTTGGAGGAGACTTGAGTGTTTCTGTTGGTGGTGATGGAGGTGCCCGTCTAGGCGGGGATCCAAAAGCAGCTGGACCTGGACCTGCTGTAAGCTTAGCTGCGTCTCTATGTTTGTCATCTTCATGATCGATAGATATGTCTTCGGCTTCCTTGTCTATTAATAATTCACTTGTTGGAATTCTCTTGGGGCTCTTGACTGCCATGCTCATGCCATCCAGCCCCGAAAGCTCATCATCTGAGGTCTCCTTGTCCCGAGAAATAGGCATTTGTGTGACCTTTTTAGGGCTTAGTGGCTTCTGTCGACTTTTTCGGGATGATTGAACCGGCACAATTTTCCGCCCAGTCGGCCGTCCACGAGGCCCCCGCATTGCAATATTAGATGATGTTTCCTCAGCCTTCGAATTAAGGCTTAAGTTCTCCTTCTCTGGCGGTGGAAAGTTGACAATATTTCGCGTGACCAATTTGGAATCGTTCCGGCTAGTCTTTGAAACGGTACCGCCACCAGTGCGAGTCTGAATGGGTTTTTTGTTCATCTTTGGGGCGGCAAGCATTGGGTTCGTTCGTTCCTGGCTGGTAGGTTTTCTGGCACGACCACGAGTCCGAGACACAGTCAATACATGGCCATCGTCAGGGACCACCACTGTAGTTCTTCTAGTAGCTCTGGATCGACATTCTCTTGATACCGATTCTATTGAAGTTGTACTGCAGCCCGCTGTCTCGTCGCGATTATCCGGCCGAGCCCGAACAGCTCTTCGGGTAGTGGTGCCGGCCATTTCATCAATGTCATCTCTGACTTTTCTCTTCGCCGAGGCACTCTTTGAACTCACACTGGCAGTGGAAAGGGGTCGTGCTTTGGCAGCAGCTGTCACGATTCTGGTGGGTTTCGCGGTATCTGCGTTGGCTCGAGCCGCAGCCCGCGCTCTCGTCATGCGCTTTGGCGGTGAGTCCATAGTTGAGTATGCGAAAGTAAAAGGTGCACGAGTGCTAACGAGGCTATTCAAAATGACGCGGCAAAAAAAATGAGGACGTTCACACCACGATATAACAGCTATGATGGTAGTAAGGATGTTGACGACTGGTCGTTGTTATGTGTTTTGTGGATAGAGAGCTTAGCGTCTATGACGGTTGCTACGGCAACACCGCCAGTTCCTCGGTGCTTTTTTTCTCGACGACAACCTGGGACATTCTCTCTTCCAAATTTCTCCCTGCAAAATAAATAAATAAATAAAATCACTTATGGATTTACGAGTCGAGTCATTGCACTCGTTTAGTCTCTGGTGGTAATGGCTCACAATGATAATGGGCTTCAGACCTTAGAACTCATCGAAATCTTACAAGGATGTGTGTGCAAGCACTCATCCTTCCTAACAAGTTTGGTGGCAGCTGCAGGTCACGATAGCCTCCTTGGGAACGACTGATGCTTCAACTTGCATGCGTCTGGTGGGATAGCTTAATGGACGATGACATCACACCGGGCGCATGACCAGATAATCAGGTAAAGCGGAGCTTTCCTGATGAAGCGTAAACATCGTGCGCGAAGGCAGGCAAGCTAAGGAGGAGCGCAGCTTCCAGCTTCGCATCTTTAAAGTGAGGCTACTGTGTGGAGACCTCTCACAATCTCGAATATTATTAGTTACTTGAGAAAAAAATACTCTTCGGCGACTAGTTACTGGAAATCCAATGTATTGTAATGTATACTGCAGGACTGATATAGTGTTAAAAGACATTACGCTATAATGATGGAGGGGGGGCTAGCTAGCTTACGGTAGCGCTTTAGAAAAACACTGCCAGCTAGCAAATAGGCTGATATAAAGAGGGAAAAAAAAGTAGCAATGAAGGTGACGAAAGGAAGGGGGAAAACAGCTTGCGAGAAGAAGGTTATGAAAAAGAGGAGGAACACAGCTAGTGGAGGTGACAAAAAGAGAGAGAAAAATTTTTGCGAAGAAAAAACAGCTGACGAAGAAGCTGACGAAAAGAAAAAAAAACAGCTCGTGAAGAAGACAATAATAAAGAGAAAGAAAGAAAAAATTCATAGAAAGGGATTTATTTTGAGCTTAAGGAGCCTGACGCTTTGCCTGCTTCCATGATGCCGATAAATTCGGGCAGCCATTAGGATCTTATACAAACCCTCAAGAATTCGTCCGTTCCGCAAGCATTTCTATATGTACATAGGGTATGTATGTATATTGCTTCAGCAAGTCATTTGATGCCGAGGGCTCAGTGAAGCACCACAACAATTTCGCTAATAATCGGACTGGATTGTAATAAAGCCCGTGGTTATCTGGGAAGGCTATTTCTTGGTTTAAACTTAAAACGTGAGTTAGAGTCTTCTATAAGCATATATGGTATTATAGGCCATAAATCTTTTGAACAACTTGATCCAACTCACTTCGTCTGGATCGTTCGCATTATAACTCTTCAAGTCTTCATCTGTTTATATTCTTCCTTCGAACGAGATGTGGAGTTGGATACGTATGGGATGGCATGCGAGGTGCATCCAAAACAGCCAGTATCCACAACGATCGATTAAGTCTGCGACGGTTGGGTCCAATCATCGCTTCTGTACTCGCCATTGAGATCTTTTCTATAGCCAATGTTATCTCGTTGGTCGTCGATCAGCCTGCCCCATTCGAGTAGTAGCCGGAATAGATAAATTTCCTGATCGTCCTTCCGCAGCGCTCTTGCAGCCCAGCGTTGCCCTTGCCGGGCTATCCATTCTGCATCGCTAGGGCGGCCCTTGACATACATGTCGATCCCGTTCATTTTGGCCCTGTTTGCAGTACCAGTAAAGTAAAGGACTGTAGCATGCAAGGCATGATAGCGTATATCGATGGGCACGAAATGCAGCCATGGAGTAAGCCGTTCGGAGTACCACGTTTGGAATATTGTTGAGATAAAAGGTACACTTTGAGAACGGAGAATCTTTAATAAGAACTTTGGGGGACTGTCGTCTTCATCTGTAAGTAGAACGTAGCGATAATTCATAGGATCCTCTCCGTCGATGGGTTTTCCGTATATCTGCTTGAGAAGATCACAAGACTTGCCCACGCAAGAGTCGTAGTCTCGAACACCAGCGTTGAAAGGCAAATCGTAATTTGCCTCGGTAACCAACACAGACTCCGACTTGAAGCTCTCTTCTGACTCATGAAGTGGAAGGACCATTGTTACCCTGTCTTTGTTACCAGGATTGTTGATGAGATGCAAAAGCCTTGACTTGTGACTTCCTCTCAGTACTTCTTCATTGAGTGAATATATCCCAATCGTAGTGCTCCAGAATAATGAATCTTTTCGTGCAAAAAAGGGCTCGTCGCGATCAGGTTCGTCTGCGTGCGAAGGGGTTAAGGGTAGCAAAATATCAGAAAAGCCTTCCGTTTTAAACGAACTGAATAACGGAACCAGCTCCTGGATAGGTGGCAAGACCGGATCTGTCATAAAGAAACTATGTAGGTGGGCCAAATCTGGTTGATTACACGTTTCGAATGATGTGATCCATTTGTCTAAAAATTGGCCGCGCGAATGAGGCTTGGCGCAGGCTGAGCAGAATGAACCAACTTCTAAATGAGGATGAACTTTAACAAGGGAAGTAGAGGGACAAGCTTCCACATACATGTGCCTTAACTCTGCAGCCGATGTCTGATGCCAAGTCTTCCTATGTCCAGTTCTTGAGGAGTCGTCTGGTCTCAGCACGTCTTTGATAAGGGTGGTCATGTTTCCAGACCTCATGGATATTGTCTTGGCCAACGATTGCAAATATTCTCGATTGTGTAGTCGCTTGTCATCCCACGAAGGGAGAACTCGGGGAACATGGTTAAGATTCACAGGTATCAACATGTCAGGTAAGTGTCTCGAAAACTTTTTGACCATGTTGATCAATTCGTCAAAGTCCAAGTTGTTGGCACCATCTCCCACGTCACTTGCAATGACTTGGCCATCCTTCACAGTTATAGATCCCACTCCCGAATACGAAGTAACCAGCTCCACTCGCTTGCGTAATTTTGTTGGTGTCATTGTCCAAAATATTTCGAGGTCTTTGTCCACCTGATGGAAATCATCGATGACAGCAGAGCCGGATGCGAGCCGATACCACTCGTCAAATTTGGGAGGAGGGGCTCTGCCTTTGTGTCGTTCCTCGTAAGTTGTCACGGCGGTGACGATGCTTCTACTAGTGGCTGCCCGCAGAAGCCAGCGGTCATGTACCGCACGAGCTTCATAGATCAGGTCATTCACCGGATGTCGCTTCTCAAAGTTGCTGAGCGGTCGGACGAGCGTGAATATGGTACAGGTAATCAGTAGAACAAATAGGACAAACACAAATAGTGTCCTCCGGAAAACCACGATATAGCGCATGTCGTGGACGTACACAAAAGTAATGAAACCAAAAACAATCAGAAAAAGCGGCAAGAGGCTAGCAGAGCGGGAAAGATGCATCCAATCTCCTAGGCTAATCATCTCGCTGAAAGAGCGTCCAATGCCAATAAATGACGTTGTCGATACCAAAGATACCATAGGGGTCACTTCACCTGCCCAATTTGTCGCACTGATAGCAAATGCTGTGATAGCAAAACTGTCAAGAAGTATATCAACACCGTAAAGATGTCCAAATTCGATGTTGTCGCGGTCGTCTTCAGTAGTCGAATAAATAGTCACCCACACCACAGTAGCCGTCGTAGAGGCCATAATGAATACTTTCGACAGCATGCGCAGTTTTGACTTGAAACCCTTTGTCCAAACGAGAACGCGCCAAAGATTGATGATGATGCTGAGGTCTAAAATAAGACTTACGGACTGAAGGATTAAGACCCGGGGTCGACTGTCCCAAGAAGTAAAGCAAATGTACGTTGACCCCATGACCTGGTAAGTTGCGACGTAAGTGCCAATGGAGATTGCAGCGACACCAACTATGGTTAAGCAGTGTGCAGCCCGTGGACCACTCATCCAATCCTTCAAGTCATCGAAAATGCTACGCCAAGGGTCCTCTAAATCATCCGAAGCCGGAATGTCCAAGTTACCACGCCAGGTAGCAGTATTATAGAGAGCTATTGAGAGGCAAAGCCAAGACTATAAGACTGATTAGTATTCAAATGGACGAGAAATGAACACTCGTGCAGTGAGATGGAGAAGTCCGGAGACACGAGAGAAGGGATGTTTTCTACTTTTACTTGCCTCGACGCCGAAACTATAGCACTGCTGATGGTAGTTGGCGTGATTGAAGACCTCAAGTCGCATTACGATGCACAGTAACAACACAGGGAAACAATAGCGCTTCGGCCGCGAGGGAAGATTGAAGCCAGAACCGGTCGCGAGTGAGGCTGGGTCTGCACTTGCCAGCAAGCCAGACCGACCACGTCTCGGGGCAGAAGCAAAGCGCCCATCAGACCCCGCGAGGCCTTTCGACAGGATACTGACAGACATGCAAAGTAAACCAGAGAGGAATAAAACTAATACTGATGACATCCGGGGTCGCTCTAGTAGACACTGAGTACATATTTCAAAGTCTTTTTGTTGCCACAGTGTCTTCACATACCAGCGAGTGAGTGGCGATCAAGTGAATGGCACAGATATGCAAATGATAGTACGGTGCTGCGGTTGCATTAGTCGATTACTGATGCTTGCCATTGCAACGTGAATAGCCCGTCGTTGTCATCAACCCACCACAAAGCTGAGAGCTGACACGCTTGTGATTGCGGCATCTTGTCGCTGGCAAGCAGATCTACTCGCATCCAGAATTTGCAACTGCGTCAATGTTCATGTCTCATGAAACCACAGTGGTTTCTGCCAAAGAAAGACAGTTGCATCAAGCAATATGACCGATGGAACCTGAATATTCATGTCAGAGTCGAGTCGAGTCAGGGGCTTCCATCCTTGGGTGTGGGACTTCCGCATTACATAAGCAGCGTGAGGCAAAACGTTTGCAAGCGACAAATTGATTCAGACTCCAGAGCAGTTCTTTGCACCATGTGATGCGGGTAAAGGAACTCGAGCCGTGAAGATACGACTGGCCGTCGCTGCTTACATTATGGCCGGCCTAAATGACGCTCCAGTTGTGCAGGCTCTTGCTGTGCCCGCCGTTTGTTCTTTGATGGTATTTCTGGGTTACTTCCCACAATATCTTTTTCGATGTTCTTCGCTTGAGCCCGGTCCTCCGTCCTGGGGAGAAACTACTCTGTTCAATATATTGATCTTCTTTCTTTGGTGTGCCTACTTCAAGACGGTGACTGAAGATCCTGGTCGGTTTATCTTCTCCGACGTTGTGATGAAAGCAGAGAGTAACAACTGGTGCAAGAAATGCTCTGCTCCCAAACCCGCAAGGGCACATCACTGCAGACATTGTGGGCGATGTATTCCCAAAATGGATCATCATTGCCCCTGGACGGGGAACTGCGTTTCAATGACAACATTTCCACACTTTTTACGGTTTTTAGTCTTTTCCAACCTCTCTCTATGGATGCTTGCAAACCTGCTTTGGCAGAGATTCTCTGCCTTGTGGGAAGCACGGCACTTGCCAGCATTTCTTGGACCAACCTTACCAGCGTTGGTTGGCTTGACTCTGTCCGCGCTGACCTGCCTGATCGCATCTCTTGCTCTTGGAATTATGCTCATTACGACGACAAAAAACTGGCTGTTCAATTGTACTATGATCGAGGGTTGGCAATTGGAACGTCACGAGGCAATTGTTGAACGAGGGGGCAGAGATTGGTGGAACTTGCACGATTTAAATGGGCAGAAAGTACGAATGGAAAAAGTGGAATTTCCTTATGATCTCGGAATCTTCACAAACATGTCACAGGCCATGGGAACCTCCAATTTCATTCTCTGGTTGCTGCCTTTTTATCCTGGCCCCAAGGTCGGCAGAAACGGGAAAGGAAATGGCTGGGAATGGGAGGAAAACGGCTTCAATCGCAAGAAAGGCATGTGGCCCCCTCTCGACCCAGAAAAAGTGCGAACGACGAATCAAGAATGGCCTGCCGCTCGCAGAGACTTTGCTGCCGAGCTTCGAGATCTAGAGGCAACAATGGAAGATCACAAACGCATGCTCAGAGAACGCGAAGAGAGAGATGTAGATCATGCAAATAAGAATATCCCCGCCGAGTTTCGGAAAGTCAACAAATACACTTCCGTCGATGAACACGGCAAGCTCAGCAAATTTAAGAATCCGACAGGATGGAGAAATGCTGAAGGTGAGACGCTGCAGGACTATGGTGTTGATGAGGACGCCGAGGGCTACGTTTCGGAAGCCTCTTTGGAAGAGGATGACTTTCCTATTTCTGAACTGATTCGCCGGCGTCACACTCTGCAAACGAAGAACATGAAATAACGGCATCTGAGAAGTCAGGAATGTCTGACTTAGTAGTTCCTCAGAAGCAGAACCCGGGTTTTCGTGTGAAATTGATGAAACCCTTTGTCGAGCTCCTACGTCTGTAAGAAAGATCATCCTGTATCTACTACCTCAACAACAGCACAGGCAAGCTGGTTTCTGTGGTAACTATGTGGTATAACGATAGCAGATCAGCAGCAACCATCTTTTGACCCATCCCTTTTGGATTGGAGATATTTCAAAACTAGTAGATAACTTTGGCTGCGTGAAAGAACTTTGTCTTCTTGTATTAGGAAAAAAAAAACCTGTGCCATGAAGCAATACGAAGTAACCTCACCAATCGTCATCATCCTTGTCCTTCTGCATAGCGTTCTTTCGTGCAAGAAGTGCATCAGCCAAACTTCCTCCCAGACTTGGCGTAGGTGTATTACTGCGACTTCCTTCTGAACCACTTACTCCATTGAGACTCAGACCGGAATCTCTTTGAGCTACTTCGGCAGGTTTTCGTCCCGCTGCAGGACGTTTTGCAGGAGGAGCGGGGGGTGTGGGTTTTGATTTGGCAAGTGGTGGAGCCGGAGGTGGTCGTGGAGTTGGTGTTGCTTGTTCCTCAACGTATGCGGCAGGAACCCAGGCTTGACCGAAATCATTTTTAGCTAACCACCAACCTGGGCAATAGTTAATTAAGCTGTATTATGACCGAGTATAGTTTGACCGGATAACTACTCACCATTGTTCTCTTTCTGAACGATTTCCAGCATATCTCCGGCTCGAATAGAGAGTTCGTTGTCTCTCTGTCCATTGAAGTCATATAAAACTTTCGCAACAACCTTCGACCGTCCCGGCGCCGGGGGTGGTGGCGCCGGAGGTGCCCGAGTTGCTCCAGTACCAACGCTGTCTTGGTTTTTCGTATGCTTTGAAATAGGCTTATCCCCTGCCAGGCTAGGTCTGCCGTTCACCCCGGCAGGTGGCATTGTTTGAGTCGCATCCACTGCAGGAGATTTAGGGACTGCCTGTCCACTGGCTCCAGGCCGGGGCTGTACTGTACGATTTGCAGTAAGCCTAGATGGTCGACCACCAGGACCACCAGGTTTGATGAGTTTGCCGCGGGTAATAGGACGAGGAGGCACTGGCTTCGCTTTGGGCATAGGGCGCGATTCTGAAGCGGATGGTTCACCGGATTGTGTATGGATAGCACCACTCTTATAATAGTCCTCCGACTGCTGGGAGTCTTTGATCACCTTGACTTGTTGAAGCTTGTTTGGCTTCTTCGCATATTCAATGAAGTCTCCAATCTTAAGGTTGAAGCCGCCGGGCATCACTCGCTGCATTTGGGTAAACAACTCGGTCTTAAGAACACAGTTTAGTAAAGGATCGGGCTCCTGAGCTGATCCCACACCAAGCGAGAACCAGTCGTCTCTACATGTAGACGTTCCGACAAATTGAATGGCCCCGAGAGGAATGGCCCGTTCCACAGAAATCTGGATTTGGCCACTGACAAGTAGCTGTACGATGATGTAGAGTTTCGAATTGGTGACGATAATTAGACGAGGACTAGGTTTGCTGGACCGTCCGAACTTGGCCTCCAGAGCTTCTCCACGACAGGAGAAAACCACACGTTCATTTGATCCAATGTTGGCGGCGTGTCTGATCTGGGCCCCTGGCCCAGCCGCCGCATTAACACCAAGGTAATCACCCAAGAATCTTCGAGACCCGAGAAGACTCATCCGTCTGCGCTCCTTTCGGCCTTGGAGTAGCTTGTGTCCGTGACTTCGAAGTTGTAAATATTCCGCCCCCGTTCGCTTCTTCCGCCACATCCTTTGTATGCGGGTGGCAGATTCCGCACGATAGGCCAGATATGCACGCCACATTCGCTGAATCCGAGTAGCCATATTGTGCCAGTATCGGTCGCGCATGTGCTCTAGTGCAAACAGTGTCTCGGGAGCTTTGATGAAGGCCTTCGTGACACCCAGTTGCCATTCTTCCTTCGGAATGCTCGTATCATTAAGAATTTGCTTCACAGCACTTTCTGTAGAACCTTGCCATGTATACTCGCCTGCATATGATGTGGCTGGTGATAACAGGAAAAAGCGCTCAACAAACTTGTCAAAGGACTGGCGATAGGCGAAGCCGGCCCGTCGGATGCGAACGTTTTCCTGCAATCCTAGATATTTAATTTGATGCAGTACATTTGCGCTATTGTACTCAGTAAATGATTTGTTCTCATTCGGTTTGATGGTGCGAATATAAGAGGGCTGGCATTTCATCAGTGTGTCCACCAACGCATTTGCGGAAGTTCGAATTCGATCTCCTGCAGATGGTGGTTGTTTTCTGTTGTCCTGGTCGACCTGTTGTGGTGATAATGAGCGCACAAACCGATTTCCACTATGTTGAAAGAGATTGAGTAGACCCTTCAGAAGTTGATCTTTGTTCTTATCCGTGATGCCATCTACGGCGTACGTGACGTCCCCAGCGTAGTGCTTTACAATGAAACTTCCTTGTCGGGGAGTCAAATGAGCATGAGACATGCCATTTATACTTTGCATAAATGTTCGGTCACAAGCCGCAGGGTCAGCGTGCGCCGTCTTGGTAGCATCCTTCATGGCTGAGAAGATCCCCGGAGGGCGTACTTGTTCAATAAGGTCACAGACAACCTTGTTGTCAAAATAAGTGATCGGCGTCCACTGTATTTTCTCTCGGGCGTATTCCTCTTGCTCGGTTTTAAGTGTGAGCTGAATGAAAATCTGCTGTAGCTTCTCGTTCACATAATTAATACAGAGTTGTTCAAAACTATTCTTCTCGAAAATTTCGAAGCCATAGATATCCAAAATTCCGATGGTATTGGCCGACGCTTCTTTGGATTTCAGAGATTTATTAATCCGCTCAACGATCCAGTCAAATAACTTATGATAAATGGCCTTGGCCAAAGCGTCCCGAGTTGCTGTGGCTTGCGCAGGATTAGCGGGTGATTCTATGACTTCACCGCTTCGTGGAGTCAAAATCCGGATAGTGATCGAATGAATCAACTGCTCTGGGGTAACCTCCATAAGGTAAGCCACGAAGGCTACTACAGATTGGTCAAGAACGGCAGCGTATCCTCCGTCGTCTTCTTGGAATTGAATGTTGCCAGTCCATAACGTGGCTGCCAACATGCGAAAGATTTCATCCTGCTCAGCCTCACTGAGACCAATGACCTTCATTGCATTAAGTGTATCTTGAAAATCTGTGGCATCATCAATGCCATCAACAGCAAAGCATTTGGAGCGGCTTAGGTATGCATAAGTTTCAGGCTTTTGGATACCAAAGAGTTCCCGGTATTGTTGTGAAGCTCCTTTGGTGAATTGGTAGAAGATGTGGAAATTTCGCTCATTGGTGATCTGACCAACAACCCGTGACTTCTCAAGGAGGTAGTTGGTGATGTCAGCTCCAACTGGTTCGCCAGTAGAGTTGAAATGAATCTGAAGATACTTGCCGAATCTTGAAGAGTTGTTGTTTCGCAGAGTTTTTGCATTTCCAAAAGATTCGAGTAATGGATTTGTCGCCAAGACCATTTCCTTGATCTTCTTGATATCGCCCGATTGTTCGCCGGAGACGTTTGCGATATATTGCATAATGCGCTTGGCTGCTTCTGTTTTGCCAGCTCCCGACTCCCCGGAGATGATTACACACTGATTTTCATGATATGCCTTCATGTTGTAATAAGCCGACTCGGCAACTGCAAAAACATGAGGTGGCATCTCCAAGCGATTCTTGCCCCTATAACTGTCCAGAACTTGGTCTGTGTAGATGCCAAGGTCGCGAAACGGGTTAACGGAAACCAGCACATGGCCGATATATGTATAAATCTCAGCATCCTCAAAACGCTTCTTCAAGTTGTCATTGATAGCCTCATTAGATACTTTGCTCAAAAGGGTCAGATCCGAAACTCCGATCTCCTTCTTCTTGGTCGCTTCAAATGTCGCTTTCTTGAGTCGGCCGCCGCCCGTGGTTTGACGCCCTGAAGCACCAGATTGGGCATTACGAGCAGCTTTGTCCTTGGGACGTCTAGAAATACCCTGTTTCGGAGAAGGGAATTAATTCGGGGTGATTAGGCCAAGATCTGCACAAGAATATGAATCCTTTGACGACTGCGGCTTGTGGAATTCTTACCATGATGAGAACACCGATTTGGAGAACGAGAGTGCCGTGAGCGAGCGCGTAGCGTTTTTACTCAATCATGAAGGAATAATCGAAGACAAAATTGACACTGGCTAAGAGATATGACAAATGGGGTTTTCAAGACGAGGCCTTATGGCGCCGTCATTGCATATTTGTTCTGATAAAGGGACACTTTGCTGCCGTCCTGCTCGTTGTTGCCTGGCCTGACGATGACGAAGCGCCGACAATTTTCCGCTTAGGCACAGGCGCCCTTAGGCGGTGAAAAATAGCCATCCCTTTGGTGTCCGCAAGGCTACACCTAGATATTCCCTGCTTTTCTTTAGTGGCTTATTAGTGGATATTAAGTAACATAAAGTAACCTATAAACGCGTTTTCTCTTTTATAATGTAATATATCTCTTTATAACTTAGAGCATTATTAGGACTCTTATTATACTATAAATTACTATAATATAGTAAGTACTCTTTTATTAGTAAACTAACTAAATTAGTATATAAATGTAGCCTTATAGACACTAAGGGGATATAAGAGGGATTATAATTAGGGTTGTTCTAACTAAGAGCCCTTAAATTTCTCTTAGATAAATAATGTATATCAATTAGGTAGCTTGACTTCCTTAACCCTTAAAGGTTAATCTAAGTATTAAGAAACTTTCTATAATTAAATAGTAATATTACTAGTAATATTTAAAAGATTTGGATTTTTAATTTAAGTTAGTTTTAAAGTTACTTAGCTTAAACCTCCTTATTTTATAGATTTTATACATTTAATTGAAATGATTTTAGCTATTTTAACTAAATAATAAACTATTTTAAATTAAAATAAATTTTCTTTTCTAAATTTACCTACACTATAGTAGTAACGTTGAACTAACTCTAAACCTTTTAAAAAGTATAAAAAAGATTTACTATGTGATGGATTTAAGCTAGAGGCTCGGATCCTTAGTAGAATAGGAGAGGAGTATATAAGGAGTATGTAAGGAGTATATAAGGTAACTTACCTTATCTAAAGGGTAAACCCTATAAGTATATATTATATATAAACTAAATATATAGTAAAGAGGGATAGTAACCTTTCCTTCCCCTTTATAAATAAAAATAACTTTATTAATACTAAATTATAGTTATTATTTAGGCTAGTTTATAATAATTATTATTTATTATAATACTATTTATAATATTTATCTTTATAAAAATAATATAATAAATTCTTAGTATTATAAATAAATAGCTTAATTAAATAATATATAGGACTTATATTATTTTTATAAAACTATTACTTTAATAGTAGCTTAGCTTAAGAAACTATATTACTATATAGCTATAATAAACTAAGTATTTTATATAAATACCTTAATATAAGCTAACTAAGTATAACTTAAGTATAAACTACTTTTAATAAAGAACCTTTATAATAAAAATAAAGCCTTATTTTAAGCTTAGTAAAGCCTTATAGTATATAAGCTAAAGGTTAACTTAAACTTTATTAATATTAATTATAATAAGTAGTTTTTTATTTATTAAAACCTATTACCTAAAATTTAAGTATAAGTAGCTTTATTTTTTAAGTTAAGTAATAATTATTAATATATACTAAACTATTTCTTTAAATACCTTAATATTATATTTATAAACCTTTATTAAAAGAAATATATAATTATAAAGTTAAACTAGCTAAAATAATATTTAAATAAATAATTTATAAATTTCTTTATTTATTTTAAATAAAAATTATACTTTATAAAAAAAAGTATTTAAATAAATATAATAAAATTTACTTAATTTTAAATTAAACTTAATAAATAAATAAAGGATTATTATATAAACTATAATATTCTTTACTTTAACTATTATATAATAGTTATATATTACTATAGTATTACTTTAAATATTAATTTATACTAAATTAAAAAGTATATTAAAGCTTATTATTATACTTAAACTAAATATAACTAAAATAGTAATATAGCTATAATAAGTATTAATTTTATTAGTTTTTTAAGCTTTAAATAAAGTTATAAATTCTTTAATAAAAGTAAGTTAAGTATAAAGCTTATAAATACTAAA
>AFRA01000381.1:0-29388 GCA_000223055.1 Claviceps fusiformis PRL 1980
GAGAGAGAGAGAGAGAAGCAATGGTTTGATGCGTTCCCTCCACGCAAGACGCCTATCCTCGACGTACACATAACGGCCAGCACGGGCAGCAGACGGACATCGAATTTCCAGCACAACCTGCGCTCGGCAGCCGGGTCCAGCACGCGGGGGCTATCATCGCAGAAGCCGTCTTTGATGCTTGCACCTGATGGCTTGTCATGCCCTTCGAGGCGGTCGGGCTTGCTGCCTCGTGCCTCGACGTCGGCCGGAGACGGAGCGGCCATGCCTTGGATCATCCAATGGGAATCGCAAAGCCTTCAACCGTTTGCTGGTGGTAGTTGCCGGCAGCGCGACGATAGGAATCGGAAAGAAAGGTTTAATGTGCCGGATCGTGGGCAGGGCGAAGGGACATGTTGTAAAGTGTACATGTACATTCCAAGTTTATACGAAGAGACAGGAAGGGAAGTGCTGTCAATCCATCCATCGGAAGAGTGCTATCGCGTCAAGTAACGCCAATTCGTGCATCACACATCACACCCCCGTGATGCTATCTATGAGACGGCGATAGCACATGCATGTGCCTGTGCAGACAAGATAAGACGCCGCCGTGTTGCCAGCCCCAGGAACAGCACGCCCCCGGGCCCCCGGGCATGAGATAACGAGACGGGTCCACTTACCGTCTGCATGCATGCAAGCATGTGTGGGTGGTTTGGACATGATATGCCCGATCCCGTTGGCGCGGCCGTCCCCACGTCCCACCTCCGATCTGTCTGTCCACAGCCGCCTGGTTCCAAGGTGTAAAGGCAATCTCGTAGAGTCCACATAGCAGACATTCTCTTCCCCGCCCACTGCCTCACCATCCCCTCCCCCTGATCCATACATCAATGATTTCGTCTTCTTTTCCAGCTCGGTCCTCATCCACAACAAGGTACCATCCAAAGTGGCTGCCCGTGATACACGCATGATTGGGCCAGAGTCGCACCTTATCTCCCACCTTGGGCGTCTCCTCGTGCGGCGGGGTATACGGGGCCCGAGAATTCCCACTTCTCCATGTCAGAATACCATGTTCTTGTGAGACGCGACCAACGATCCAGCCACGGAATTCTTCCACGTCACACGTTGGCTGCTTCGCTCTCTTTCTGTTCCACGGCGTCAACATGGCCATTCCCTCATAGGCCTTGCAAGCCTCCCTCGCCAGCGCCAGGCCGCCGGCGCCAATCAATACCTCGTCGGATCCTTTGGCACCACGGCCTGGGTAGTTGCTATGCACTTCGGCAAGGACTGTCAGGGCAATGTCTCTCCAAGACAGTCTAGAAGCACCAATGCTGTGGGCTGCCAACTGCTGTAGATCCAGGATTGGGTACACTCCCGCATGGATTTCAATGGCAAGGCCCTTCCCCCGCATTGACGCAAAAAGCTCGGCAAGCGACTGGGCTTCGATTCTCAGCTGGTCGCTAATGGCCTCGGTTCCTTTTTTGTAATCACGTTCTTCTTCTTCTGCTGCTGCTGCTGCTGCCGAAATCAAGTTTTGAACAGACATTGAAGTCGGTGAAGCTCCGGCTGAGACGACCAGAGCAGGTAAGTTGGCAACGGACTTGTCGCTGGCTCTGGACTTTAGTCGTTCCGCACCTTCTAGCATGGCAGCCATCTCAGCACGCATCATTTTGATGGCGACAACTCTGCTATCGCCACCATATGAGTGGCCCGCGTGCGAATACAGGCCGGATAGGACAATCTCGCCCTGGCTGTGAGCCTCCAATGCCGCGTCGACCAGCTCTAGAAACCGATCACTCTGTACTTGCAGGCCAGCTCTGCGTCCGCCCATGTCGACTTTGATGTAGGCATGAGGCATTACACCTGAAAGAGCGTGGAATTTGGAAATGATGGCAACTTGAGAGGGGTCATCGAGCAGGACCGAAACGCTGCTTTGGCCCAAAGTCTGCGCGACAGCTGCCAGCCGCGACATGGCATTCTGGGAAATCGGCAATCCATAGAGAACCTGTTGCATTTTTTTTGTGAGATAAATGTCCATGAATTAGCTGGATTACTCGCACAAAAATGAGTTGCGTATCCATGTGCGCGTGTATGTGATGAGGCTTACATTGACCCTTCTCCCTCGATTTCTGTGCTCCTTGAGCATGGGCAAAAGAAACTCGGCCTCGGCCAAAGTCGAGACGATGATGTTCACTGGCCTGTTCGCATCTTTGCCAACTTGGAGCTGCGTGATCTCCACCGTCTGTCCGTGCATCGGTGAGCAGGGTTGGTGCCTTGACGAACGCTCAAGTGCGCGCGGCGAGGAAATGTCTCCCTGGGTCACTAACCTTGTGCGTCTTCACATGGGCCCTCCAGCCCAGATCAAGCTGGTCGCATGTCTGAAGCATGCGCTCACAGTTCCGCCGAACAGCTGCGATGTTGATGACTGCGGCTGGGGTAGGGACGTCGCCGAGGCACTTTCCCAAGTACAGCTCCGCCAATACCTGGCGCGGTGGCGAGGGGTAGAGGTGCTCCCGAGACATGGTCGAGAGACTGGAACTCGACACCCGAGATATACAGTCTCGTCAGATTTCTCCTACTTCCGCAAAGGTCAGTTCAGCAGGCACAATGATGCGATGCCAATTCATGCGAAGCTCAAGAGTCAAAACAGGTTTCCAGGAATCAAGGAATCCAAAAATCCAGGAATCCAGAGTTCTCGACTGGGAAGCCGCGCGGGGTCGCTCCTTCCTCGTAGATGCGCGCGACAAGGCGTGACCACATCAGCAGACTCCACTCCACACTACGAAGCCGCAGGGTAGGCGCTTCAACAAACTCGACGACACCGAGCAGTCGTTTATCGTAATATCGTAAAAAAGACGCCTTTTGTTTTGTCCACTACGTATATTATCGTGGCCCTGTATTCTACGTGCAAGCGCCCCATGAACCCCTTAGGCATGTGTATCCGCAGGTAGTATGTGCTTCTATGCTTCACTTACAAGAAACTTGGAAGCATGGCTCAACAGCAGCCCTTACCATTTCCTGTGAGCGAGTTGTTGGGACCAAGTCCCCGCGTTTTGAATAATTTTTTTTTTCGCCTCAGCATGATTGACCACGTATGTATGAACGGGATGAGCATACATCAACTTCACGTTCCGATAGGACGCGGTAACATCATTGATACCATCTACATTGTGTGTATGCACATATGTATGCACAAAGCACAGCCCCGCGACCCCAATCCGCACATTTCACCTCTCCAAAGTCCCATTACTAGAGCATTCCCTCATCTGGTCCAAGGACATCAACGTCAAAGCCTCCCTCTCCACAACTTCGCATCAAGCGAAGCAGCAGTGAGAAAAAGTAGTGGTCTCGCCACCGGCTCGTCGTTCCCTTCCCAAAAAAAAAGACGGACGACTTCAGACCGGCCGCACACATCACGCCACCTACCCCCCCCCTCTCCCCCCCAAAAAAGGCTCCACAAGCTTTTGTATCGAGGCACGTTCTCGCCGACAGAGATCATGAAAAATGCAGAGATCAGAAATGTCCTAAAAGTGTCATTAGTAGCGGACATGTGCACACAATCCTGCTTTTCCATTGTTAGACATGGCCCCAAAGGAGTACATGGTAATGGTAGAGTCACGTCACCTGTCCAGAATTAGTTCACCAACGACCTAGACGAGTACACACAGAAACGACACATTCATTGACACCAAGGAAGAACATAGAATAGGCACACAAAGAAAAAATAAAGGGCGTTCATCTTCCTTGAAAGGAACGCCGAGTTTCAGCAAGCTGGATGAGCCAATAAATGCAGCAGCACTGTATAACGAAGAAAAAAAAAGAGGCAGGAAAGAGAGTAA
Organism: Claviceps fusiformis PRL 1980; assembly: GCA_000223055.1. Classification (NCBI taxonomy): domain Eukaryota; kingdom Fungi; phylum Ascomycota; class Sordariomycetes; order Hypocreales; family Clavicipitaceae; genus Claviceps; species Claviceps fusiformis. The sequence continues at coordinate 3,813 of AFRA01000381.1, forward strand.
AGGAAGAAAAGGGGGGAGCAAAGAAAGGATGGCGCGCTATTCGTCTCTATAGTATATAGTACACTTCCAGAACTCCAGTATTTAGCCATTGTTCTCTTTCAATGCTCTTGTGATTATTGTTTTTTCGCGTCGCGGTAAAGGACGGTCCGGTTATGTGTGTATTGTACACATATGAAGTGAATTTTGTTTCGCAGAAAGCATGCCATGGTCCTGTTACGCCGTTCATTGTGTCTGTCATGGAGGTATCGTTTTCTTCCTCGTCTCATTGTTGGGTGGTAATAGTTAATTATCTTCAATAGAGATGGTTGTTCTTTTTATTCTCCTTCTCGAAAAAAAGAATACAAAGCTTTTTTTTTTCTTAACAGGGTCCGATGGTGGTTTCGTGAACGTGCCGCAGGTACTCTCGCTGTTGGCGGAAGGACGAGTAGTCTCCCCGTAGAATGGGTTCGAGAATGCTGCCGCATGAGGGGTCGCGGGCCACGCGCGCCATCTGATCCCTCAGAGCGTAGTAGGCGTCTTCAAATCGCGCCATGATGGCGTTGGTGTTGGATGAGCCTCCAGATATGTCGTTGGACGGATTGTTTGGATCAATGATTGACAGCCGGGACTTGTCCCTGTATGTGAAAGTTGTGACGTCGGACTGAACGGATTTGAATGACATGGTTGAGTTATCTTGATTAGTAGTCCGTATGTATCGGAGTGATGATAGAGAGAGGGGAAGGAGTCTAGATAAAACAAAAAAAGGGCCAGAAGGGTCCTGGCTGGGTTCTGTTTGCTCACCTTTCTAATGTACCCTACCGGTCGGGTCAGTGAAATGGCATTGACCTCGTACTGGAATTGCCGCCCGTATAACTCGAAGAATTCTAATAGCATTTCCCCGAGGTTATGCTCTGGTGTCATGCTACGGCTCTGGACGTGGGGCATTAGCTGCAGCATGCTGACAACCAAGCAAATGACTGAAAAGCCGCCAATGCCTCCGTTCACGGGCTCGTTCAGCCCGCGCATGAGCAAAAAGTGTTTGATGACAGTCACCAGAATAGGCATGGCAGGATACTGCTTCTTCCATGCCAGGAACGTATCGACAGCCCCGACCCCGCCCAGATTCTCAAATGATATGTCCACTTTAAGACCTGTGAGCTTGTCTACGAACTTGACCAGTGGTATTCGGGCATGGGCAATCACTTCAATAGAACCCGCATCTGCTACATGCTGCATAGACAGGAACTTTGAGAATTTGTAGAGCCAGCTTTTTGCACCCAAATACGTCGGTGGGCCACCGCGCATGTAACTGGCTGAGCACACGACAAGATCCATGTCAGCCGTAGGTAGGTAGAGGCCAGACATGAAAGAGCCAAAAGGATGCACCTCAGCAGAGGCAAAATTTCGCCCGTCGCGCTTCATAGCTTTGCGCAGGTTGTCAACCAGGTTGTCTCGGATGCGCTGCTCAAAATCGCGCGGTCGCACATATTCGTAAAAGTCAATGATTTCTTTGTGTAATCTGTGGACGCCGTGTTAGCAGGTATCAGACGCAAATAAATCTCTCTTTCTTTTCCTCTCTCCCCCTTCTCCTCGTCCTTCTTCTCGTCCTTGTTTTTGTTTTTTGAGTTGGCGACTAAATATCATAATCTACGCACCGAAACGCCATGTTATGAGTAGCCGAGTGATCACATGTTTGCCATGGGCATGGATCCTCATTCTTTTTTGAAAGCCATGCCGGAGTAATGGTACCCTTTGACGGCCTTGTGGTCATCTTTTTCATTTGACCATAGTCAGGAGGTTTGATCTCGTCATCCGCGGTACGTTTCCTCGAGCCAAGTGGACCTGAACGGTCTGGTGGCGGTACGTCGTTTCCCCTGGCACTTTTCACTGCGTCGCGATCTCGAGACATGGCAGCAGGTTCTGTGGGAGGCAGTGGCGGTTGAGGCTCGGACGGAGGTGGTGGAGTTCCGTCTTCGTTGGCATCTTCATCTTCCTCTTCTTCCGTCAAATCAAACGACAAGAAATCCTCGGCTTCAGCAGAAGTATCCGGTTTAGCCAATTCTTCCAGTCTTGCTTTCCGAATGAGTTTCACCACATCGCGTTTCTTACCCGTTGTCTCATCCGGACAGGGTAACGCAGTATAAGGATCTGGGTTAGACCACTTGGGTGCCTCCTCTCCATTCTCCTTCACCTTCGTGTTGTCTGTGCGCATACGCTTTCTTGATGGCCCTTCAGAATCTGATGCAGATATATCCATGTCAAGTTCGTCATCATCCGAAAGTTCGTCCAAATCGCGAAACTTTGCCCGGCCTTCTCCATTATCTACTTGCTCCTCGGCAACGCCAAGGGTCGCGCCAGCAATCAGAGCTCGTTCGGAAGGTTGAACAGGCGGCTGCCAACGCCGTGGTGGCCTCCTGCTAGAGCCATCCCATCGATCTCTAGGGGGTCCTCTGTTTCCGAATGAGTAGCCATTGCGCGGTTGATCTACGATGCCGGCAGGTTTGTCGAAGCGAAAAGTGAAGTCTCCCTTAGGTACCTGAGGTCGATACGAGTCAGATGAGTGAGGCGCATCATTTCGCCGGCCATGAGAATCATCTCGACCACCACTTCCCCCACCTCCAGGTCTCCAGTTGTCGGATCGCGGGGGTGGTCTGTCATAAGAGCTCGGCGGCGGCGGCGCGCGCTTGGAATTCGAGGATTGACGCAATCGCCAGTTCTTGGCGCGATCTCTATCATCACTGCGCTTCTGCCTATTTTTGGCCATTTTGACAGGATACGGATGCGTCGGCTACGGTCTGCGGTAGAGCAATTTTCGTGGCTCAACAAAAGAGCAAGACCGACGACTTGGGTGATGACATTGATGATGATGACGGCGTGTCGCGAAACCTCTCTCGTCGTACCAGACACGACACACCACTACCCACAGCCAGCAAGCGAGAAAAATCACTTTTTTGTGGATCCTTGAGCGCAAACCGCCTTGCTTAGTCAGGAGTGAGGGCAGGAGCAAAGTCGTCCTGTAACCCGTTTGCCTCTGCGGGATTTCGTGACCACGAATCTAAAAAAAAAAAAAAAACTAGTCATGTCGTGTGCTGTTTTTCATGATGAAGCCGGCAGGTCAACAATGGTCAACCATGATCGACGATTTGCAGACGGAATCCGACCGTTTACAGATTACGCGATTCGCGATCAAAACGAGCCGCATCGTCTGCTTGTACGCTTTCGGATCTCGCACCCGTCGCATTTGGAATACACAACACACTTGATGTGGGATTCCTGGACACGCTGCAGCCAAAAAAAAATGTCCATGAGCTAATGACTCACTTGGAATGTGCTGTGCCAAAAAAAAAAAAAATCACGCCAGGCCAAAATGGAGGATTTATTAATTCGACGCAGCGACGCAGTTCTGGCTCGAGAGTCGAGGCTCAACAAAAATCAAGGCTCCTTTGGAAACCCCCGCCCACACCGCACCATAACCTCAGAAAGAAATCTCTCAACATCGACTCTGGCCAATGGAATTCAGAAATCCTGCCATGAGGACATGAAAACCATGATGAAAAGCCTGGGCCAAGACAGCGGCGCTGTGTTCTCCGAAGCCATGGTGCCTGTCCCAGGCAGGGCCAACAATTTCTATCTTCTTCACTGTTCGATGCGGACGTGGGGCAAAGGTAAACCTGCACTCAACACTGAACAGCACAGTCGCCAAGCATCTACAAACCAGCGCAGCAGCAACAAATAGCAAATTCTTCCTTGGTGCGACTACGACGAGTTGCTGGAGATTTTGGGCCTGATAAATCCGCTTTGAGCTGACAAGAGCGGCGGTGGACGGTCCAGGCCTGAAGCCCGTCGGTGGTGCTGAATTTGCGGAAGGGTGAAATACCGAGATGGCTTCGCTTCGTGCTTGCGCCCTCGACGTGATTTGTTCCATGCTTCCCTACTCGGGCTGCCACTTGAGCAGTAAGCGGCATTGGACTAAGTGAGCGAACTCGCAGTATATGTCAAACATCGTTTTCAGGGATCATTTCCGTGAGGGTATTAGTGTAATGTATTCTTTTGCACCGAAATGGACAGGTGAAAAGGTAAGTCTTGTAAAGTCTTGTATTATGATTAAGATGAGCAGTCTGAACGTCAATAGTCCTCTCAAGTCTTGCTTGAAAAAAAAAAAAAACACAAACACCAGCGCCGTCTCTGCGGCAGATCTGAACTACCAGACGAAGATGTGTTTCAGATCCTGTCTAGTCTTATTTACCCCGGTGATTCCCCTCCCCTAGAAACGCCTTGTAACTCCAAGTCTCCCAAAGCATCAATTCCTCGTTGTCAGTCTCCAGAGAACCAATCGTGCCTTTACAACGTCAAAACAGCCATGACCATGGCGACGCCCATAGCCAGGAATGAGTTTTGCGCATTCATGGGCGCACCAGCGATAGGTATAGGGGAGATGCCGGTGTTGGAGGCAGTGGGAGCAGGAGGCAAGCCAGTGGCAGTCGTTCGAATGCCGGTAAAGTTGCCGGGCGGAATCGGTGCCCCTGTTGCTGATCCCGGAGCGGTAGGAAATGGGGCAGAAGCCGAGGGCACAACAACGGCAGTGTGGCCAGGGACAAAGGGAGGAGAAGAAGGAACGGAATGGCCGGTAGAAAGAGGAGGAGAGACAGATATGACCGTAGTGTTTGTTGAAGGCCCAGGGGCGATGAGAGCGGCATGGGACGCGGTGGAAGCGGCCAAGATGGCCGAGACGGCAGCCAGGCTTCGCATTTTGTCGCTTGTTTGCTGAGAGGTATGTATGTTTGGCTGGGTCGGTATGTAGACAGAAATCCACGACTAGAGTCTTGATGCATATAGCGAAATGGCGTCTATTGGGTATATGGACGGAAGACGAACGATGCCAATGATAGATATGTATACAATTTGGAGCAATAGACGAGATGACCAATACTTGGCGTCAACACTGAACAGCGTCGAGCATATTACTTATACCCTCGCACCTCAACAGACCACCATTGAGGGAATAAAATCTGGACGGTTTGGAAACCAGACGGCATCGAGAACACGTCATCAGCCAACGCGGGCTTGTTTCTTTTTTCCCCCTTTTTTTTTTTTTTCAAGTGGGAATTTTTTCTACGCAGGTGGTTGTTCAATGTCGCTATTCTTAGAACGGCTGCACATTGAACAGGTATTGTTGGTTGTGGCTGTGTCGGGCTGTATTGTTGACTAGTGGCAGGATGCGTAAGATCTATCCCTTCTCGGAGCACGCCACACTCACAGACGCTTGCCGGACACGGAGTTTTGGATCGGGCCCAGAGCCACAATTACTGCGGAAGTGGTTGCTTATGGTCTCTGCTTGGTGCGCTTTTCTTTTGTCTTGCGCAGGGGCGGGAGGCCGCTCATCATATTACACAGCAAAAGACCTGGTGCCGAAAAGATCAAGATCTACCAGGCGTTGTAGGATCTAGGCGCTCCTGCCGCTGCCTTTATCACGCGGCCTTGCTTTCCTTTTCCCCGTCCTTGTTGAATACGAATATGGCAAGTAAGCCACAAGTCGTTGGATGCCTGGGAACGTCGTGGTTGGGACACCCACCCAATGCTTAGCTCGTCATCTTTCAGCCACTTGAATGGAGGAAAAAATGGGAGTCCTGCAATTGCTATTGGATCGCATGTGGTTTTCTGAGCCGTGACTGGTGATCGTCATCTCTCGACATATACGGATGACCCCGCTGAGCTTATCTGGAAGATGCTTCGTATCCTCCGAGTCCTGACAATGGCGATTGGTGATTCAGTCTGACAGCCATGAATAGGGCTCATGCATCCTATCCTGACCCACAGTTCGTTCTCAAATCGTCACATTTCTGCGCCTTATTCTCATATGCCGTCTGCGTCTTTCGGCTGCAGGCTTTTGGATACCTTTTCGGCGCGACCTAGACCATGGTCGACGTTTTTGGCCACATGTTATTAGATGGCCACATTGCGCTGTCGAAATGGGAAAATGCTGAAGACTGTGGCAGACGGGCGCAGACGGGCGCTGTGGTCGACCTCCCACCGTAGAAAGACCCTCCAAGTCTCCGTGAGGCAGTACTGACGACAATGAAATATTGTCCATGTGCTGAGTTCACAACGGGCGTGACTTTGGGATGCAGAAATCGAATGATGGATGGCGTGGCGGCCTTGCATACGAGGCATCAATCTCACATGACAACCAGCCACGGCCTACCCACCTAAGTACCCCAGCGGTTAAACAGGCAGGGACTTGTCTGGGGTACTTGTGACTGACTGAACCACTTTGGCAAAGCAAGCTCCGGCTGGACGAGCCACCTTGGCCGGACTGTAACCATCGCAGAGTCGATGCGGGCGCTTCACAGCTACCTACCATCATACCGAAGCCGGCCCAGCTGCAAACCTCCTCGCATTCCTTCTTGCAGGTTTCTTGCAGGCCCCGACCAATACCGTTCCTGCTCTGGCGACCTCCATCATGTCAAACTACTACAGTGGTCAGCCAAACAATCCCCAATACGGCGCGCCAGCTGGCGGGGGCGCCCAAAACCTCCAATTCTACCCGTCGTCCTACTCCCCCGCGGTATCTGGGTCTGCCACTCCACAACAAGCCTCCTATGGCTATGGTGCCGGTCCTTCAGGGAGCTTCGGCTCCGGTGGACAAGCTGGATTCACCTCTGCTGGGTTCGGCGGTGCTGGTGTTTCGGGACGCATGGGCGAGCACGGCGGATTAAGGACCGGATGGCTAGCTGCTTTCTCGACGGAAGGTTACGATGGCGAGCCTCCCTTGCTGGAGGAACTTGGCGTGAACTTTGGACACATTCAGAATAAGGTAAGCTACAGAACTTGGTTCGACCAAAGGAAAGGGACTCTATCCTCCGCGAACCGCAACGAACCATATCAGAGGAATGCCCACCTTTTGTTAACGTGACAACCTTTTCTGGCAAGACACTCGCAGTGTTGAACCCATTCAGGCATATCAATCAGCACATCATGGACGACTCCGACCTCGCCGGCCCGATTCTTTTCTTCCTTCTCTTCGGCACATTCCTCCTCTTCTCGGGCAAGGTGCACTTTGGATACATCTACGGACTAGCCCTGCTGGGATCGACGTCGCTCCACATGATCTTGTCACTCATGTCGCCATCAGAAGCGTCCTCCGAATCATACCAATACAACGAACCTCCTTCTGCACAGGGTTCCGGACAACCGGGGGGTCATTTCTCCGCAACGCTCACGTTTCCCCGATCGGCCTCCGTCCTCGGATACTGCCTCCTCCCACTTGTCCTGACAAGTCTCTTCGGCATCATCATGCCCATGGACACGCCCATTGGCATCGTTCTCACCGCGGCTGCCATCATGTGGTGCACGTACAGCGCAAGCGGTATGTTCTGCGCAGTGGGAAGAATGAAGGGCATGCGGGGACTGGTGGCATATCCTTTGGCGCTGTTTTACGTGGGGTTTGGCATCATGGGTATTTTCAGCAGCAGAGGCAGTGGCTCGTTGGCCAATGCGGCTGCCAAGCTTAACAAGTAGAGAGAACGTGGGAGTGCAGGGTGAAGAGTGCAGAGTGCAGTACCATAACTGCTTTATGAAGGAAGGAAAGAAAGGGATTATTGAGTTGCATGGGACAACACAGCGCTGCTCCGCATGGCATCGAACCATGTTGTTGTTTGCACCTTCTTTCAATAGAATGAAGAGAAGAGAAGAGAAGAAACAAAAGAAACAAGAAAATGAATTGGAGTTGAAAAGAGCACACTTTGAACTCAAATGGAGATACATCAGCAATGTCTCGACGCTAGTTACGACAATGATGTGAGTTTTTTTTAGTGTTTTTTTTTTAAATTGCCGGAGTATTTTTTAGAACTGCACGGAGTCTAGTACATGAAGTTGTATTAGCTACCAAATCGATGGCTTTCACTACCCGGAACAAATATTGATTTTATCCCCATTCTGGGTCATCCTGGTGCAGGTTCCACACACGCAGCTTTAAAACACATGATGTCAACGTCGCAATGTATGTATATTCGTGTCTTTGATACCAGAATTCATTATGGTATTTATACTGGGAAAAAGTATCAAAACAAGTCTTCTACCATGCATCAAGCCCTGCTGCAAATGATTCCTTTCATCCCATGTCCGCCAAGTCTAGGACCTCTTCTCATCCAACCGTATACAGCCTCAATTGCTCCCTGAAAAACAAAAATAACGCCTTGTATTATCCGCATCGCCCAAAGCAACCTTTCTCAGCAGAAAGCGTCCGAAAAGGGAGAATAAAAAAGCCGTGAAATATAATGAGATGCGTTGCAGTGTGACATATAATTGCTTTACTTGCGCGTGGTAAAGTCAACCTCCATTGCGGGGTTGAAGCCCCCGTCACTGGCTTTTTCGCAGGTACACGCATCTATAAAGGAACGAATTAGCCCAAAGAACTATTTCATTATCCTTTTTAACTCTTTTCTCAAGGAAAAGAAAAAAAGAGGAGGGGACATATTCATGATATTTGTGTGGGAGAAGTTGAAGAAACGTACCAGCCGGTCTTGAGCCACACGAGCACTTTGATCCAGACACCGCGGCATTCTCCGTAGCAGCGCGATCACAGGTACACTCGCCGGCGGGTCTGGCTCGGCATGAGCATCGCGGTCCTGTGACGGCGTTTTCTGAAGAGGCCTTGTTGCAGTTGCAGTGGAGGGCGGACTGTTTCCCACACGAGCAGGTTGCTTTTTGGGCTGTGCAAAGATTAGTTCCTCTTTATTCTTTTGTTTTGTTTTGTTTATTGGTATTGTTGTTGGGCTTGATTTTCAATAGGAGAATTTAATTTTGGACATACCGCATGCGCATTCGGCGCCGTCTTTGGAACAGCAAGTAGAGGCTTTGGTGACAGTCATGATGAAGGGTTGTGGTTGGTAGGACTGTGAAAATATGGATGATTTGTGCAGGAAGATTTGACTATAGTTTGTGGTCGAGTGATACGAAGTGATTGTGTGCTGAATTGGTTTTTGATATTTCGTCACTTCAAGCTGCACATAGGCCGTCCTTTATAGATGCACTGGCCAGTCGTGGTGACATGCTGCGGTGCCGTGAGTCGAACGACTTGGCCGTGGCGCTGACTGCTGGTCAAGGGAATGCATGTGCGATGATTGGTTGGAATGTGGTAGCCTCGATGAGGTGGCCAACCAGAGATGGTCTATTTCCAAGCAACACGCAAGCGGCTGACATGGACCTTCCTTCCAGTGGCGTGTGATTTCACGTGACTCAGCGGAAGGAGCCGCTATCACGTGATGGATGCAGGCACCTCCCGTCGTGGGTGGAGAAGGTAGATTAGCTCGACCAAGATTCCTACATCATTTGGAGTGCATCGTCATAATCGTGTTCCGTCTCATATCGGCCTGAAAGCTTCAAACATATCTAGATATATTCTTTCCAAGCCTCCCTCCCACTGGTATGTCTTCGAAGAGATAGAGAACAAACAAAAACTGAAATACAGGATGAATACTCCGATAAACGGTGTCGACATACCGGCCGCGCTGCGTTCCCAAGCCTTCACCCGAGCGCTATATAGTGGTTTGGAAGCGGCCCTCATTGAGCAGAGACAAGCTACCCCGGAATTTGATCATCCAGACGCAGACAGACCACCGCCGTACCACCTCTTCGCTGAACAAGGACGAAGTCACTTCAAGACCCGCGAGGCCGAAAAAATCCGACAATTAATAAGCGATGCTGAATACTGGAAACACGAGGTGCACTGCTATGCAGCAGCTGTGGACAAATTGCTCGATAATGCGCCCAAGATGGAAGATTGGAGAAACTTGGCTCGAGGTTACAAAAGCTTGCTCGGCTGGCTAGGGTTCTCCTCGCAGCAGGTCGAGCAATTGCGGCTCTCCATTCCCATCAAGGATCACAAGTACTGGCGGCCAGAAGCAGAGTTTTTCACACTGCATTCAAACATCCTGGAATGCAAGATTTTGGAGCGCTTGGATAAAAAAATCTGGCGTCGCCAAAATCGGCTAGCGCACCGGAAATTGCAGGCGAAACAGCCCAGCACACAGGAAGTGACACAAGACTCTGATCAGATTTCAAGTCGCACCAGGTCGAAAACTTGTTCTGGACGCGTGACTAAATGTCGGTGAACAGAGTCAGCGCAGGCAGTGCTACACCACCCTGCACGGTATATCTCAAATATTGCTTGGTGGTTCATGAAAAAGTCAGTGTTGGGGGACAAAGTCGGCGTTGGGGACAAAGTCGGTGTTGGATCGGTCTATATGTAGGTACATTGGTATGATTCCATTCCCATTGCCGTGCACCTCATCGCTGGATACCACACATGCGAAATTTTGTCGTGAATCTCATCAAAATCTCGCTGGCACTCTGACGTCGTCCAATTCCGTGCAAATGGATCTCGCCAACGTCGTCCTTCTCCTTGCCAATTTTACTGGCGTCGATGATATCCGCCAGTTATCAAACAACTCAGCTTATATCTTCACACCCCCCACAAATGATGAACATGCGTGGCTTGGCGAACTCTTGGACGCACCCAAGGGAGCTATCCTATGCCTTAAATTTGGCGAGCATATCTTCTCGGCAGAAGGGTGGGTATTTGGTTCTGACCCTGATACGGATTTTGCAGATGTTCAGCTGGCAGTCGACAACAGTACAGGCGTCAGTAAGCGACATTTTCGAATTGATATTCATCCAGTATCATACTTTCCAAGGGTGACAGTGTTATCGAGAAGTTTAAATCTTGCTATTGGAAGTGAAGCTTCCTCTCTTACCCAGAATGAGCGCAGAAATCTCGACCTTCCTACAGTTTTCGATGCCTGTGGCACTACTTTTATAGCCTGGCAACCAAAGCTTACCTGTACACAAAGGGAGAATTACTGCAAGAGGGCTCTTGAGTTTATTCAGGATGCCCGTGCAGCAATCCCCAAATATTTTCCTCCTTTGCGGACTGGTCCTGATACAACAATGTGCAATGTACGATATGGACCAAATGGTAAGGTTTATTTGTTTAAGAGCTATGCTGGTAAAGGATCGTCGGCTTCGGTGATGATAGTGCAAGAGCGAGCGTCTGGCAAGATTTTCGCTGCGAAAGAACCCTATTACAAGATATCTGATGACCCAGGGGTCAGAAAGAACCGGTGGGAGGAACTGAAGCAAGAGTATGATCATTTGTTAAGGCTGGATCATGTAAGCTTCTCCATACTCGAGACTGCAATCATGGACTAATTCAAGGTGCTAGCCACACATTGTCAAGGTGCATGATATCGTACCAGCGGAGAACGACGAGGAGCCTGCCTGGCTAATAGAGGACTACCTCCCTGAGTGCCTTCGCCCGAAGGAACTAGACGAGCAGGGTACCATCATTGTCTTCGTTCATCTATTCAGCGCCTTGGCTTATGCTCATTCTCTTGATATTGTACATCGTGATGTGAAACCCTCCAACATCCTCGTCAAGGATGGCACCGCCATTCTCGGGGATTTCGGGTCTGCACGTCATCGTGTCCGAGGCAAAGACGACACGTTCGCGGGATCACCGGTATATGTCGCTCCTGAGATCGTCGAGGTCCCTCGGAGCTATTCTAACAAAGTGGACATGTTTTCATGCGGCATGATTCTGCTTGAATGCCTCTCCGCGTGGAATCCTCGAACCAACTCCAGATGGCCGGGGAATGCATTGAATGACTATACACACGCGCGATGGATGCGCAAGGCGCCTCTCACGCACGTACCGGAAGTACCGGTGTACCTACGCCCACTCCTGCGCGGGTTACTTCGCAGACATCCGGAGAAGCGATGGTCCGCTCTCCATTCTTTGGCATAGTTGAGCCATTGCAATCATGCTGGCAACGACATGGGAAGTCCTGGACTGTCTTTGACGACAAAATTAGAAGGAACGGCGGGCGCGCACCAGGATACAACTCATCGTAACAGTGCCGATACAGACGCCCCGCAGCAACGCCCTTTGCAAAAGAGGCCAGCATCGGTGGTCTTCAGTAACGCAAGCCTAGGAAGAGGCCTTTTTGTAAAACACAAGCCGCTTAGGCTTGAACGCAATGTCGCTTCACCTACTTCGGGACAGCCACCACCGAGGCCTCTAGGTAGACCTTCAAGCGAGCTTCCGGCCACCGCAACCTCGAGGCTTCCAGTTGATAGTCTACCGCACCAGGGCCACTCGCCAGCATCAAGAGGCTCCGCGAGTGATCTTCCATCCACATTAGATTGGAGGGCTCCGGTAGCAAGCCCACGGCCTCCACCCGAAATGCCAAACCATGGGGGCTCTCCAAATTCCCCGGTGCCAATTCCGCCTCTGAGAGCATCATCTCCTAAACCTTCGCCGCCGTCTTCATATAATAAAAAATTGGGCGCGATAGAAGAGGTGATTTTGCGCTCACTTACCCATGAGAAAAGACACGTAAGTCCATCGGTGGGACCAGGAATCCAGTCGCCATCATGGGCTCCAACACCAGACCGGGACGAAGGTGAATTTCCCATGTCCAGTGAGGACAATGATTATTCATTGGAGGAGAGCGATACTGATTTAATGGACGATTGGAATGATGATGAATAATTGCCACACGTGTAATGTTACACTCTCGGCCAACTTCACCTTAGAACCTTAGGCACCCCTGCCTAAGGACCTTGTGTATAAGAAGAGCGAAGGATCCTAGGAAGTCTAGAGTGACGTTGAAATTCTTCCTCTTTTTACTTCATCCCGACGTCGAAAGAATGCCTTCACAACCAAGCCACCTTCAGATTGTCGCGCGGTAGCAATATGCGGCCCCTCATTCCTGAATGTCGGGCCTTTTGCTGTGCGGCCATTATCAACGCCATTCTTCTGTCATACGGGTTTTCGCAGCCCTGGATAATAATGCTTTGACACCAAGACGCATGTGCGAAACACTACTGTCTGTCCATTTCTGTGGATGCCGGAATACACTGGCTCGTGTTGCGAGAGGAGAGGGGGGATCTGAACCGCATGTTGGCTTCAAGGAGGGGGTGGGGGAGCGGAGCGCAGAATGAGGAAATACCAGACACCATGTCCGTTCTGCGATGACAACAGTCGGTAGTGGAGCAGCTTGATTTCTGCACGCGCTCCGTGGTGGATGTCAAAGGACAAAATCAAATATTCGCCGTCACGCCGCCTGTCTGGACATGGTGATGGTGGAACCAGCTGCTACCAACCTCGGTCCGTCCCTCTTCCCCCCCGGCTGTCGTTCATCTTGGCGGCCGGGTTTCTCCAGATAAACCCGGTGTGGTGGGGCCGACTCCGGAGTGTAACATTAGGTAGTATTAGATCTCTTGACTGTTGAGTCGCTTGTATCTCGCGTAGGGGTGTAGCTAGCTCTTCTGACAAGGGTGGCGCGCGAAGGTAGCCATGATATCCCCTTGGCGCGCACCTACCCAGGTGTTTGTGATACCTCATTGGATATGCTCAGGTCCTGCTCCAATGAGCCGTTGACTAAACATGGCAAAATACAGAGGTGTAGCCCTGTCGGCAAATTTCAAATACCTCTTAGCCCTCAAATGTTGGCATAATTGGCCCACTAGTGACTATACGGAGTCAAGACTCAAACCACTTGCTGCAATGCAATGCCAACCCGGCGACATCAGCGTTTTCCTTTCCGGCAACAGCATCTCCTCTTCTCCACGGACATTCATCCCCATTCTGTCGATATCGACGTGGCAGTCCTCACTCATGTATTCCAATTCCACCGTCACCGTCATCATAGGGTAGGCCCCATCCAACTGGCCCGATCCTCCATCAACCACGCGGGACATGTCGGACAGGCAATGCCTCAACTCTGCAAACTTGGGGAAATACGTCATCGCACAAGAATAATGGTCCCTCACGATGAAGAGGGCCGGAGAGCCCTTGAAGTATGGACATTTTTGAAACAGGTCAAAAGGGCGTTATTCCGAAAAAAGGGGCCGTGGCCACGATTGCCGTTAAGGCATTACAGAATGCAGACATGGCCTGGAACACTGGGACTGCAAGAAATGTCGGACAGGTATAAATAGGTAGTCGAGATGCTGGAACATGACCGACATTGAGAATTTCCACTCATCCGCTGGTTCTTCGAATGGAGTTAAGTTTCAGGGTCTGCGTCCCGACTCCCGATTCCTGACCCCGCCCGTGGCATGCCACGAGTCCGCCGTCTATTTGGATCATGGCCGTGATTTCTTTTCGACTCTTTCGCGTTAAACATTTCGGCAACAGGCTCCATCCGACGTATCAAGATCTTCTGGCATACCGAATGGACAGCTGGAGGAGTTGAGTCGAGTCGACTGTTGAGCAAGGGGCAGATATGATGTGGGGTGAGAGGCAGTAGCACTGCCAAGCGCCCCACGTATGTATGTCGACATTGTCGTCATGATCCCGTGAAATCCTGGAGAAGGAGCCTTTCAAAGTTTTCTGCGCCACGAGGGAATTCGCCGCCCCTGACGCCGAGAAGAAAGACCAAGACTGCCTTGATTCCATTGTGCGTTTGAAAAAAAGAGTCGTCGGCGGGTCCCTAGGTGATACATGAGGCAGCGTCCGCACAATGCTGTCGGGAGAACAATCTGCATCAATCCGCTTCCAATTTTGCAATGGACTTGCCACGGTAGAAGCCATCTCTCTCGAACTGATACTCTGCAGCCTATCTTCGGATTCTTTGGTCCAAGGAGAATGCATCGTGAAACGTCCTTTGGTCCTTTCTCTTTTTTTGCACGTTCATTTCCGCCGTCAGAGCTCAAACTAGTGCCAGATTGCTGCTTGTCCCATCTACTGCTCGTCGAATTCTCAGTGTACATGTAGCTGTTTTGGCATGGCCATGGCTTCCCCAGTTGTTGAAACCTGTCAAACTTTAGGCCAGTTGGAAGAGTCCAGGGACAGGATGGCCGAAGGATTTCCTTGCATGGGTCGGCCCGCATGAAAATGAAAGGGCGAAGCCGATCGCGTTGCTCAATGTTTGTCTTCCGATTCATCACGTCGAGCCACTAAGACCTACATATGAAAGTATGTACATATGTATGTCGTGAACCTTGGAGAATAGAGAACAGATCGGTGACTGTAACTAAATTGGCGTGCAAGTACCGTATCGCGCCGCCGTCTGATAACGAAACAGCGCATCTTGTTTAATCATAGCCCTGGCTATATTCGTGAGCCATCGCTCCTCATTACAACCATGCACCCACCTCGAATTTTTTCCCAAATGTCTTCTCATGCCCTCAAAGTAGCGTCGGATGCCATTTTTCGTCGTTTTTTCATTTCGTCTTGTTCAGCAAGAACTTTGGCCGTCAAAGATGCGGCCATGGGGTTATTGATGCCACTTATCCTCGAGTCTGGGCCCGTCGTTGTGTAGGTTGTTTTCGCTTTATCCTCACTCTCCGCCATGTCACACCCTTTCCGTTTCTTTTTGTTCTTCCTTTCTGACTTGTCCTTCTTGAGACTGTGAGTCAAGCCCTTTTCTCGTAAACCCTCCAGTCTCTTTTCTAATCTCTGCACATCCTTCTCGGCGGCTGCAAGTAATGGGATGACATTTTGCTTGTCAAACTTCTCTCCGCATTCCGGGCATAAATTCTCCTGAATTTCTGTGATTGCGATCTCGGCAAAGGCGTGGCCGCACGGCACCAGGTAGACAGCTTTCGTAGACGGGCCCATCTCCTTCATGGAAATCGGACATGCCCATTTCCCACCAGATTCGGAGAACTTGACCCGTACTACATCTTTCAAAGATTTGATGCCAAAACTGGCAGCCGTCGTCTCCTCGGCAGGCTCGTCGGATGGCATCAATCCGTTCAATATGGCTTCGTAGTTGAACAATCTTCCGCGCCAATCTGAAACAGCTGTTTCCATCTCAAGATTTGAACCACTAAGGGCGCAGTGCGTCCATGCATGGATCAAAGATTCCAAAGCTGTGGCTTTGAGCTCCGAGACTGTAGGTGTACGAGCAGCATTCTTCACCAATTCACTTCTCTTTGGGATAGAGCCGCCGTCATTGCCCATGATGCGCTCGAGTGCTTTGGGATCCAAAATGAGGGTCTTGCAATGTAGTTGAAATCCCTGGTGACAGCCTGCCAGAGTCGAGGCAAAACTAGAGAGTGGCAAGCGTGGTGATCATTGAACAAATAAATTTGTGAGAGATGTGGATTTGAACCTTTCAATCATTCACTGCACATGACGTTGTTTGGTCGCGAACAAGGCTTGCACAGTGCGTATCAGTGGAGCCGTTTGTGTCCCAATGCGCTCTCCAAACAAGTACATGTGACTACATATCCACATACATGCATATATACGTACATGCAAGCTCCCGGACACAAAACACAGTATGGAACACGGTGCTCACCTGACGCGACCCACTTAAGGTCTCAAAATTGGCTGCTTCGCCATTGGTTGTTTGGCTCATTGTGGGATGCACTGCTTGCTGACCTGCCGACGTGAGCTGTTAGGCAACCAACCCGTTGTGCCGCACCTCGACTCCCCAAGTCGGGGGTATCTCTCTGGTCGTTGCGACATCATCGCTGAAACGTTGGACCGAGTTCCAACTACTTGTCCCTATGAGAACATCATTAATAGGAGAATGAGTCCTAGTCTGTAGGTTGCTGCAGACGATTCTTTCACCCGTGTCCGCACTCGTCAGCCGTACTGCAGCTGCGAGACTTCCCAGCCACTTTCCAGGTTCCAGCGTCTCACAACAGCTGCCCCAACCAACAAATCACTCCGTGTCCAGCTCCTCCCCTCTATTTCAACGATTTATCAACTTCATCAGTCTTTGTTGTCACCAAGAATACCTCGCTGGTTCATGCTTTTCTGATCGCATCGGCTTCAACGCCAATTGGGGACGATGGCGCAGCAACAGCAGATCTCCCTCGAGCGACTCGAGCAAATCACTCGGAGCTTGAAATCTCGGTATGCAATTGATACGGCTCTGCAAGGGTCCCTGAAGCTGACGTTTATATAGTGTATCCGATGAAATACGAAAACGAGCCGCCATTCAGCTTCGTGACCTTGTTGTACTATGCCACCGAGGTATAAACACCGGCTTCATCATTGCATGCCTGTACGAGCGTATCTAACAAAGTGCATGCAGACCTTAGCCAAGAGCAATTCCAGTCCTTCTACAATGCAGTAAACAATAGGATCACGCAACTCATCACCCACGGCAGCGACTCGGCGGAACGACTCGGCGGCATTTATGCGCTGGACGCTTTGGTCGATTTCGATGGCGTCGATGTCGGTGCCAAATATACCCGTTTCACGCAGAACATCAAAACCGTTCTACGCGGCAAGGATATCAATCCTATGAAGCCTGCGGCTATTGCGCTAGGCAAGTTGTGTCGCCCTGGAGGATCAATGATATCCGAACTGGTTGACTCCGAAGTGAATACGGCGCTTGAATGGCTCCAAAATGACCGAGTCGAAGAACGTCGATACAGTGCTGTTCTTGTTCTCAGAGAACTGGCCAGAAATGCCCCCACGCTCATGTATCAGTACATCCCGACAATATTTGACTGGATATGGGTGGGGTTAAGAGATCCTCGACAACTTATTCGCGAAACATCGGCAGAAACTGTTAGTGCCTGTTTTCGAATAATCCGAGAGCGGGATCAGGAGATGAAACAGCTCTGGATGAGTAAAATTTATACCGAAGCAAGACAGGGTCTCAAGGTTAACACCGTCGAGTCTATCCATGCATCCTTATTAGTGTTGAGGGAGCTGCTTGAACAGGGCGGCATGTACATGCAGGATCATTACCAAGACGCCTGTGAAATTGTGTACAAGCACAAAGATCATAGAGATCCCACGACACGAAGGACGGTTATTCACGTCATCCCGGATCTTGCCAGCTATTCACCGGCCGATTTCGCCCAATCATGGCTACACAAATTCATGGTCTATTTATCTGGCATGTTGAAAAAGGACAAGGAACGAAATGACGCCTTCTTGGCTATTGGCAACATTGCGAACTCAGTCAAAAGTGCTATTGCACCCTATCTGGATGGCGTTCTTATTCATGTCAGAGAGGGCTTGAGTGTTCAGTCACGCAAAAGAGGCTCGGTAGATCCTGTGTTTGACTGTATTAGCCGATTGGCGGTTGCTGTTGGTCAGACACTGAGCAAATATATGGAAGCCCTTCTGGATCCTATATTTGCCTGCGACATGACTCCGAAGCTGACTCAGGCGTTGGTCGACATGGCATTCTATATCCCACCGGTCAAACCTATCATCCAGGAAAGACTCTTGGATATGCTGAGTGTTGTGTTGTGTGGTGAGCCCTTCAGACAGCCTGGAGCGCCTCAGCCAAACACCCTCAATTCTATTTATGCCAACGCAAAAGATGCCAAGGACTCTCAAGCTTACGAGATTCGACGAGCAGAGGTCAAGCTGGCGCTTAACACGCTTGGCAGCTTTGATTTCACGGGGCATGTCCTAAACGAGTTTGTTCGCGATGTGGCAATCAAATACGTGGAAGACGAGGATCCAGAGATCCGCGAGGCTGCGGCTTTGACCTGTTGTCAACTCTACGTTCGGGACCCTATTGTCAACCAGACCAGCTATCACGCACTTCAAGTCGTGGGTGATGTGATCGAAAAGCTGCTGACTGTCGGAATCTCGGATCCCGAACCCGACATCAGGCAAACTGTGCTTGCTGCTTTAGATGAGCGCTTTGACCGTCATCTTGCAAAAGCCGAGAATATCAGGATACTCTTTTTTGCGCTCAACGATGAAGTATTTGCCATACGTGAGATCGCCATCTCAATTGTTGGTCGTTTGGCTAGATATAACCCAGCATACGTTATTCCCTCGCTGCGGAAAACCCTCATACAAATGCTGACGGAGCTCGAGTTCTCGGAAGTGGCACGGAATAAAGAAGAAAGCGCCAAGCTTTTGAGTCTGTTGGTTCAAAACGCCCAGACTCTGATCAAGCCGTACGTCGAACCAATGGTTTCAGTTCTTCTGCCAAAGGCCAGTGACTCGAGTCCGACTGTTGCGGCTACAATTCTCAAAGCACTTGGAGATCTTGCCACGGTCGGCGATGAAGACATGTTGCTTTACAAAGACCGTCTGATGCCGATAATCCTGGAAGCGCTACAAGACCAATCATCCAATATCAAGCGACAGGCGGCACTCAATGCATTGGGTCAGTTGGCCAGCAACTCTGGCTACGTTATTGAACCATATCTAGAATACCCTCAGCTGCTAGAGATCCTGCAGGGCATTATCCGAACTGAGGATCAGAGAGGGCCCCTCAGACAGGAAACAGTGAAGCTCATGGGCATTCTGGGAGCTCTGGATCCCTACAAACTTCAGGTAAGTTTGCAGAGCACTGCTCGTGCAATATGAAAATCGAACAATTTACTCATGCCGAAGACACAGCAAGTCGAAGAGCGCACGCCCGAGATACAGCGTCGAGTTGAATCGAATCAGATGACTGACATGTCTCTTATGATGAACGGACTGACACCCTCTAACAAAGAGTATTTCCCAACTGTCGTCATAAATGCTCTGCTTCAGATTCTTAAAGATTCCTCCCTTTTGCAGCACCACGCTGCTGTTATTGAAGCCATCATGAACATCTTCAGAACGCTGGGTTTGGAATGTCTGTCGTTTCTCGATAGGATTGTACCTGCCTTCTTGCATGTCATTCGGTCATCAGCTTCTACACGGCTAGAATCATACTTCAACCAACTGGCAACTTTGGTCAGCATCGTTCGTCAGCACATCCGGAACTACCTCCCTGCCATCATCGATATCCTTCAGCGGCACTGGGACACGTCCGCATCGTTGCAGGCCACAATCCTCTCTCTAGTGGAAGCAATCTCGCGAGCATTGGAGGGAGAGTTCAAGGTTCACCTCGCTGGCATTCTCCCCAACATGCTCGGAGTACTTGACCGGGACACGTCTGCGAAAAGAATTCCATCTGAGCGAGTTCTGCATGCATTTCTCGTTTTTGGCGCCAGTGCTGAAGAATACATGCACCTCATCATTCCGGTCATCATACGCACATTTGAGAAGCAAGGACAGCCTGTGTTTATCAGAAAGCACGCGATTGATAGCATTGGCAAAATTTCCAGACAGGTCAACCTGAATGATTTCGCGGCGAAGATCATCCATCCGCTTACGAGAGTACTCGACACTGGTGAGCCAACACTGCGAGTCACGGCACTGGATACTCTCTGCGCCTTGATACAGCAACTTGGGAAAGACTATCTCCACTTTATGGGCACCGTGAACAAAGTCATAAATCAACACCAAATTCAACATCAGAATTATGAACTTCTCGTCAGCAAACTTCAAAAGGGCGAGGTTCTCCCACAAGATCTTACGTCCGAGTCAAGATTTGGTGACATTACAGACGATGGCACGTTCGCAGAACAGGGGACCAAGAAGCTGGAAATGAATGCAATCCATTTGAAGGCGGTATGGGACACACGCGGCAAATCAACAAAGGAAGATTGGCAAGAGTGGCTGCGCAGATTTAGCACAACCTTGTTGACAGAATCGCCAAACCATGCCCTGCGTGCCTGCGCCAGTTTGGCCAGTGTATACCTTCCCCTCGCACGGGAGTTGTTTAACTCGGCCTTCGTTTCGTGCTGGACCGAACTGTACGAACAATTCCAAGACGAGCTGATACAGAATATCGAGAACGCAATCAAATCAGAAAATGTTACTCCAGACTTGTTAGGATTGCTGTTGAATCTTGCCGAGTTCATGGAGCATGATGACAAAGCACTCCCAATTGATATTCGAGTGCTCGGGAGAGAAGCAGCAAGGTGTCATGCGTACGCCAAGGCTCTCCACTACAAGGAACTTGAATTTTTGCAAGACCAAAGTGGTGGTGCGGTTGAGGCCCTCATCGTCATCAACAACGAACTACAACAGTCTGACGCAGCCATCGGCATCTTGAGAAAGGCGCAGCTTTACAAGGAAGGCATTCAACTTCGCGAAACCTGGTTCGAGAAGTTGGAGCGATGGGAAGAGGCTTTGGCTTTCTACAATAAGCGAGAGCGTGAACTTCCTCCCGATCAAGCTACATCCATTGACATCGTCATGGGCAAAATGCGATGCTTACACGCTCTTGGAGAGTGGGACGCGCTCGCCAGTCTCACGGGAAGCACGTGGGCCAACTCTGCTGCCGAGGTGCAGCGAACGATTGCGCCACTCGCTACTGCAGCAGCATGGGGGCAAAACAAATGGGATCACATGGATAACTACCTGTCGTCTCTAAAGCGGCATTCGCCCGACAGGTCCTTCTTCGGTGCCATTCTTGCGATCCACAGAAATCAGTTTCGAGAAGCCGTGACGTGCATCGAGCAGGCGCGCGAGGCCCTAGACACGGAGCTAAGCGCGCTTGTGAGTGAGTCTTACAACCGAGCGTATCAGGTTGTTGTGCGAGTTCAGATGCTGGCAGAACTCGAAGAGCTCATTGTCTATAAACAATGCGACGAAAAGAAACAGGCAATCATGCGCAAAACGTGGGAAACCAGATTGCAGGGATGTCAGCGCAACGTCGAGGTTTGGCACAGAATGCTCCGCCTCAGGGCTTTGGTTATCTCACCGGCAGAGAATATGCGCATGTGGATCAAGTTCGCCAACCTTTGCCGTAAATCTGGGCGAATGGGTCTTGCTGAGAAGTCTCTCAAACAACTTGTGGGCAGTGATGCGCCGTTGGAGACCATGATTCCGCATTGGCCAGAGACTAGAAGTGATCGACCAGGAATCACGCCCCCGAGAATAATCCCAGCTCAAGTTGTTTATGCCATGTTGAAATTCGAATGGGAAATAGGTCAGCAATCATCAACGGCGCAGCAGGACGGTATACCTGAACGGACTCTGTACTGCCTTCAGAGATTCACCATTGATGCCGCGCACCAACTGGACGTGGATAGAGCTGAACTAGCAGCCAAGGTGGGCATCAGCGAGGGAAATCTTCCCACTGACTATGGATTCCAGGGCCAAATTGATCTGCCTATGGGCGCGCAGTTGCAGAGAGGCCTGTATGAACAGACTGTTTTACTGGCCAAGTGTTATCTGCGTCAAGGAGACTGGCTCATTGCCATCAACCAGGATGACTGGACGCACACCCGCGTGCAGGAGATCTTGAGCTCATATTCGCAGGCTACCAAGTACAACCCAAGATGGTACAAGGCGTGGCATGCCTGGGCATTGGCCAACTTCGAGATCGTGCAGACCCTCTCTTCTGCAAACGAAGGTCAGTTATCGCGGGCTGACCAGACGATGCTGATCGAGCATGTCGTACCCGCCATTCAAGGCTTCTTCAAGTCTATTGCCCTATCAGCCGGAAGCTCTCTTCAAGATACCCTTCGTGTGCTTACTCTATGGTTCTCGCACGGTGGCGGCGCTGAAGTGAACGCGGCTGTGTTGGAAGGCATCGCTAATGTCTCGGTCGACACCTGGCTGGAAGTCATACCTCAGCTCATTGCCCGGATCAACCAACCGAATAAGCGAGTCCAGCAAGCTGTGCATAATCTTCTCGCCGACGTTGGCAGAGCCCACCCTCAAGCATTGGTATACCCGTTGACAGTTGCCATGAAGTCATGGCAGAATACCAAACGATTCCGGTCGGCCGCGCAAATTATGGACAGCATGCGACAGCACAGTGCCAATCTGGTAGCACAGGCTGATGTCGTGAGCCATGAGCTAATTCGTGTGGCTGTGCTTTGGCACGAACTTTGGCATGAAGGCTTGGAGGAGGCGTCGCGTCTCTACTTTGGCGACCACAATATAGAGGGTATGTTTACTACTCTTGAGCCTCTTCATGGGCTGTTGGAGCGTGGACCTGAGACCCTGCGCGAAATATCCTTTGCCCAGGCCTTTGGCCGAGATCTGAAGGAGGCACAAGAGTGGTGTCACCAGTACGAGAGCTCTAAAGATGTGAATGACCTCAACCAGGCTTGGGACCTCTATTATCAGGTGTTTCGGAGAATCTCTAGGCAGTTGCCACAGCTCACGAGCTTGGAGCTCACATATTGCTCCCCAAAGCTCCTTAACTCGAGAGATCTCGATCTCGCCGTGCCCGGAACCTATCGGAGTGGGCAGCCAATCATCCGAATCATGTCCTTTGAATCGAGCCTGGTTGTCATTTCCTCCAAACAGAGACCAAGAAAGCTCATCACGACCGGCAGCGATGGCGTGTCATATACCTTCCTTCTCAAAGGTCACGAGGACGTCCGACAAGACGAACGAGTCATGCAGCTCTTTGGCCTGTGCAATACATTGCTTGCCAACGACTCTGAATGCCATAAGCGACACCTCAATATCCAGCGCTACCCCATCATTCCACTTTCGCAGAGTTCTGGCCTCTTTGGTTGGGTACCAAACAGTGACACGCTCCATATGCTCATCAAGGCTTATCGTGATAGCCGCTCGATCATGCTTAACATTGAACACCGCATCATGCTGCAGATGGCGCCAGACTACGATAACCTCACACTGATGCAGAAAGTAGAGGTGTTTGGCTATGCCCTCGACAACACGACGGGCCAAGATTTATACCGCCTTTTGTGGCTCAAGTCCAAGTCATCGGAAGCTTGGCTGGAACGACGCACGAATTACACTCGCTCTCTGGGCGTCATGTCGATTGTGGGATACATTCTCGGTCTGGGCGACCGACATCCGTCCAACTTGATGCTTGATCGAATCACCGGCAAGATTATCCACATTGATTTTGGCGACTGCTTTGAAATCGCCATGAAGCGGGACAAGTTTCCCGAGCGTGTACCCTTTAGACTCACCCGCATGTTGACGTATGCCATGGAAGTGAGCAACATTGAAGGCAGTTTCCGAATTACGTGCGAACACGTCATGCGAGTTTTGCGAGAAAACAAAGAAAGTGTCATGGCAGTTTTGGAAGCGGTGAGTGCCTGAAGTGTTGTTCCGGCCCCTTCTTTGTTTTTTCTTTTTCTTTTGTTTTTGTTTTTTGTTTTTTTTTTTTTAAAAAAAAAAAATGCCAACTGATATGGCTCCAGTTTCTTCACGATCCTCTCCTCACATGGAAATTGACGACTTCATCATCGCCAGCCGGACCAAATTTGGCGTCTGAACACGAGTTGGCATTCATTGGCCCCGGTGCTCCATATGCCCGCCGACATTCCATCCTGGACGGCGATATTGCCCCATCTGAGTTGCTCGCTAATGGCCACCGCCCTGGAGTTCCTCCGATGGCTCGGCCAAGAGCACGCACCAACAGCTCAGCTATTCCTGAAGATAGTGCGACGAATGGAGCGCAAGAGGCCGAGACTCAGAATGCCAGAGCGGTAGAAGTGCTAGACCGTGTGCAGCAGAAGCTCACTGGTAGAGACTTCAAGAACAATGAGGAGCTTGATGTCATCTCTCAGGTTGACAAACTGATTGTGGAGGCGACGAGGCTCGAGAACTTGTGCCAACACTACATCGGCTGGTGTAGTTTCTGGTAAGCACGTATCTACTACATCTGAAGCGTGGAGACGGAAAATGGCCATGATGGGCGGCATCACTTTTGAGAAGAATGAATGCCGATGCCTTCGTTTAATATGATATTAAGGTGTGAATGGACTGGAGTTCAGATGGGTTGTAATGCTAGCGTGGGCTTGTATCATAGACAGTGGGTTTCTCCTAGTTGTTACTTGAGTGTCCTTGCCGTTTTCTTTTTTTGGTTTGGTTTGTTTCTTTCTTCCTTTTCATTTTTTAGCTGTTTTATTTTTTGTTTTATTTTCTTTCGGTTTGGTTTTACCCTTTTTCACCCTTCCGCAAATTGCTCGTAATACGTTCGTTGACTGATGGTTCGTGTCATTAAGTTGACGTGTGTTCGCTACTGCTGCGCGAGCCACTGAGAGGAGCCGACAATTTCATGATTTCATACGCATGTCCTCTTCTGATGTCCTCCTGGGTACTTGGCACTGCGGGTTTATTTTGGCCATTTCTTTCTTTCTTTTTTCTGCTTTTCTTCTCCCTTCTCTTTCTGATGTATGTTTCTGATGATGATATGAGGTGTGATGTGCTACAAAGTTTGACTTGTGTTCGCTACGACTGGGCGAGTGTATCCACGAGCGGAGCCGACGACTTTATGACTTATGCACATGTGTGTTCTTTTTTGGGGCGCTGCTGGGTACTTGGCACTATGGTGGCTTCCTTGGCACTGCTGGATTCGTTTCGGTTCTTTCTTTCTTTCTTTCTTTCTACTTTGTGCCTTCTTCTATTTTCTATCCCCCTTTTTTCGTGTATGTCTCTCATGATGCCGTAAATTATGTGACCTGCGATGCGATGTACCCCTCGCAGATACAAATCCCAATATGCATCACCGTTCAGGACAGTAGAGGCTCATTCTCATTCTCACCCTCGCTGTTGGCGTCCGCATCAGTGTCTCGCATCCCACTTGCTTCACCATTGTGCGAGGCCGTGTCGTCCGCCTCGGCGGATGCATGGCTCGTGGCGCGGCGCGCTTTCCCAAACAAGGCGTCCATATCTTCCAAAGCCAGTCCTTTTGTCTCGGGGTATAGGAGCCATATTATCTGTGGGACGTTGCGAGTGGTTAGCTCCTGTGCTCCCCTTTATCCCCCCCCCTTCTCTCTCTCTCTCTCTCTCTCTCTCTCCTCTCTCTCTCTCTCTCTCTCTCTCTTCTTCTTCTCTTCT
>AFRA01000382.1:0-29363 GCA_000223055.1 Claviceps fusiformis PRL 1980
TTTATATATAATTTTAAAATAAAAAGAACTCTTTATATTCTTATTAATATAATAATAAATAAATTAAGCTATTTTATTTTATTTAATTATAACTAAGAATATTAATATATTTAATTTAATATTAGCTACCTTTATTAAATACTTAAAGAAAAATTCCTTTTTTTTAAATCCTTAGCTAAATTATTAATAAAAAATAGTTTTTATTTTTAGTATTTATTACTTAAAACTATAAGTTAAGTAATATTAAATAAATTATAATATATAATTTAAAGTAAGTATAATTTTATAATATAAGGTTATAAAATTCTTACTAATCTTTAATTTCTCTACTTTACTTTAAACTCTAAATTATTAATAAAATTATTCTTAGTTAATTAAGTTATAAAAAGTAAAAGCTTAAAATAATTATAACTTTTTAAAAAATAAGTTAACCTCCTTTTTTATTATTTATTTTATTTTAATTATTTAATTAAAACATACTATGCTTATTTATTAGTTATAATTATTACCTTAAGTATTATAATAATTATTCTTACTATAATTATTTTACTTTTTTAATTAAAAAAATAAATTAATAATACTTATACTTTTAAAAAAGCCTTTTTAATCTCTTTAAAAGGCTTATAAATAATATAAATATAATTTGTTATTTTTTAATACTTTTATTAAAATCTTTAGAATTTTTACTTTATTTCTTAATAGCTTTTATTAAAAAAAAAGCCTTTTAATAATAATATTAAAAGAAATTAATAATAAAAGCTTAATAAAAACTAAATAATAATATTATTTAGTACCTTTAAAAGAAAGCTATAGTTAAGGCCATATTACTTTAAAAACTACATAATATTAATTATTATAAAAAGCTATAATTAAATTAATTTAATAAATTAAAGGCTAGAAAATAAAGCTTAAATTATTATATATTAATAGTAATAACTAAAGATATTAATTTTAAACCTATTACTTATATTATTATAGTAAGTTTATTACTAAGCTATATAACAAGAAAATTCCTAAATATAATATTTTAGCTTTTTTCTTTACTTTTAATATATATTTATTACTTATTCCTTTAAAGCTAATTTACTATTAAGCTTAAAAAGAAATTATAACTAAGGTATAAGGTATAGTTAAAAAGAATAAATAAAGTATAAATTCTTATATAAAAAAGGCTTAATAATATTTTAATATAATTAATAGCTAACTAATTATACTAAAGAGAATATATAGTACTTATAAAGTATAAAGAAATTTAATAATACTAAAGTTATTAAAAAAAACTAAAGAAATAAGTTTAAACTAAAAAATATTATAAAATTATTTAATTAAAAAGTTTTTATTTTCTTTAAGTTTTATTATTATTATTTTTATTAGCTTATAGTAATTTTTATATTATTATAAGCTTAAAAAGGTATTATATTATAAAAAAAGAAATATAAACTATAATTATTTAAAAGAAAGTATTATAATAACTAAAGAAGTAAAACCTTAGTATAATATAATTAAACTATTTAATTAAAAGATATAAATAAGTCTTAAATCTTTAAATAGTTAAAAAAAAGCATTTATTTTCTTATTTTTCTTTTTTAAAGTATAGGTATAAAAGTATTTATTATTATAATACTATTAATTATTATAATTCTAATTACTACTATAGTATAATTATCTATATTTTATTTTATAATTATTATAATTCTATTCTTTAATAATTTATACTATTTAATTAAATAAAGAGCTATTTAATTATCCCTTTTCTATATATCTCTAATAAATTTAAAGCTAAATCTATATACCTAAGAAATCTAGAATACAATGGGGATAGCTTCGGTTGTGTGCATGCCCCCTTGTTTGGATGTGTGGTGTGTGCTCTTTTTCTCCCCATCACACTAGCTATCTTTATTTATATTTTAGATATTTTCCATCTTAGCTATTAAATATTAATTGTAGTATACTAAATTATATTTAATATTTATTATTAATAAACCTAATAACTTAGTTATATTATTCGCTATACTTACTTATCATTATAAAGTTCTTCTTTATTTTACTGTTTATTTTATTATCAAACTCTTTTCTTATAAGTTTCTATATGATAATATTGTAAACTAAGAATATTTGAATTATTTATCACTATTCTAATATTTCTTTATTACTCTTCTAATAATTATTGACTGCTTGCTTACCTAGCCATTTGTTGATTATTGTACTATTTTACCTTTTTTAAAATGTATAATATATTTCTATAATGTTTTAAATAGAGTGCTATGGTAAAAGGTTTTAATTCAATCAAAAGAAGCCTATTACGTAAGGTTCAATAGTAAAACATATTATAGTACTAAAATACTAATTATTTGTACTTAAAGTATAAACTTAAGGTTTATGAAAAAATAAAAATAATATTATTATGTTTTCTACTTCTTTATTATAAAACTAGGGTTATTAATACCTAAATAAAGAATAAATATAATAGTGTTATTACTATAAATAAAACGTTAGCTTAAATACTAAGCTTCTTAAGGTTTTAGCTTTATTATTTATATATTTCTATTATAGCTATTAAAGCATCTAAATCTTAATAAGATATCTTTAATATATATTTATGTATTGCCCAGCTTATTTATGTTTTAGCTAATCCAATTCGCTAAATATTTCTAGTAGCTATTTATATTATTTAAGGTCTTTTCTATACTTATATCTTAAGGGCCTTCTAGCTCTTTTATAACTATATTATACTTTACATAAAGTAATGCTTATTAGGTATTAGTTTTCAGATTAAACTTAAAATTTATATATTTAATACCTATAAAGTTTCAATATTTTTACTAGTAGTTATAGAATTAACTTATACTAAATTAGCTAAGTATACTATTAAGTTAAATACACCTATTTGCTTTTTAGTTATTAGTTTATAAAAAATAAACTTAGCCTTTGTATTAATAACATAATTTTTTACTTTTATTAATAAAAATATATAAACGTGATTCTTTAAAAAGGTATATAACTTTAAAGATTTATTTTATAAAAGAAAGCTAATTCCTTACTTTCTTTTTCAGGCTATATAGATCACTATATTTACTTATAAAAAGATTTAAAAGGGCTTATATTATTGTTACCTTAGGCTCCTTTGTATAATATACTTTAAAATTAGTTTTTAAATATTTAAAAGTGAATCATAAACCTTATAAATAAGGGTTAAATGTATGCCTTATTTTATTCTAAATGGTATTAATATTCCTAGTTAAAAAATGAAATAAATGTTAGTATTTTAATATAAATTACTATGCTAGAATTATTAGTATAAATGAAAACTAATGTATATTGTTTTTAATTAAGAAAATATTATATTTCTTAGCTAAAGTAAAATAATTTACAAAGTTAAATATTTAAATAGTTTTATATTACCTATAAATTAAAAAAGTAATAAATACTTTATATTATTTTATACCTATTTTAAGCCTTTTAAATAATTAGTTTACCTCTTTAGTTTTATTAAAATATTCACTATTCTTTCGTAATATATTAATAACAATATTAATTTATACTCACAGTAAATACTATAGCTCACTTAAATAATATTTTTATTTCTTTTACAGAATTCTGTAAAATATATATATAGCTAATTTAAAAAATGATTTTTTAACTTTATTAAGTAAGCTTATGTTTAAATGTAAAAAAGTATACTTTTTATATTTAAAAGGTTAAGTATTTAGGATTTATTATATATACAGGCTAAGCTATATACTAAAACATAGCTAAGCTAAAAGCTATTATAAAATACAAAGTATTTATATAAATTTAAAAGGTATATAACCTTTTAGGCTTATGAACGTCTATTAAAAGTTTATATTGAATTTTATAAACTTAATAAGCATTTTTTCTTTT
The DNA here is from genome assembly GCA_000223055.1 of Claviceps fusiformis PRL 1980. Lineage (NCBI taxonomy): Eukaryota > Fungi > Ascomycota > Sordariomycetes > Hypocreales > Clavicipitaceae > Claviceps > Claviceps fusiformis. Next base: position 3,883 of record AFRA01000382.1, read on the forward strand.
ATAAAACAGAATGTTTCTTTTATTCAGGTTTAAGAATATAACTTAGCATTTCTATACCTTCAGAAAACATTTATATTATACTTTACTTTTGTATAATAAAAGTAGAAAAAAAATATAGTATTGATATTTAATATATTTAAACACGCGCTTAAAGACTATTTATTTGAATATAATATCAATAGTATCTTATATTTAGTTATATATTCTTTTATATCCTGATTACTAATAAAATAATATTATATAATTTATAATAAAAAGCCTTTTAGTATTATTTTCTATTTTAAAGTATAGTTAATAAAGTTATGTAATAAAACTAAGTCTTTTATTATCCCTATAAATTATAAGATCCTTTAGTACTTTATTAATATATAAAAAAGTATTATAAAAGCAAGCTCAATAGGTAGAGTTATTTTCTCTTTTTAATTATCCCTTTAAGTATTACTTTAGCGTTTCAGTAAAATAGCTCAATATTCTTTTATACTATAAATAATATAAATTCATACTTTCTACATAGATTTAGTCCTTATTATAACCCTTTATAATTCTTTACATATTTATTATTATCAAGATATAATATAATAATCAAGAGTAATTAAATACTTTATTAATTAAATTATTATTTAAGCTTTTTTAAAATAACATTCTTTATAATACTTACCTTTATAAACTTTAAACCTTAATAATATAAATAAACAATATTAATACTATTAAAATCAATACGTTATATGAAAAATATATTAATTTTCTTAAAAAGCAAAGAGATAATAATAAATTAGTAACTATGATAGATTTAAGCTAGATGCTTGGATCCCAATTTTAGGTATAGTGGGGATAGGGAGGGGGAGTATTATATGCTATTAGGGCTAGCCTTACTTATAAATATATATTTAGTAAAAGGCAGGAAGGTAATATTAAGATTCCTATCTAATACACTTATAGTTAATAATAATACTATTAATACTAAAATATAGATACCCTTTCAGCTAGTTTATTGTTATAGACTAGCCTAGATGGCTACTGCAATCTAGTGTTAATGAAGTTATTATTATCTATAAGGAGGAAGAAAAGACTACTATCTCTCTCTACTATATATTTATTCTATATATAATATATATTTATAGGGTTTACTCTATAAATATAGTAGGTTACCTTATATATTTCTCTTCTATCTTACTAAGAATCTATACCTTTAGCTTAAATTTATTATATAGCTCTTTACTTTAATACTCTCTACCTATAAAATAGTTAATAAATATTTAAAATATAACAATAATACTATAGTATTAGTAATATAATTTACTAAGTAGAACTATTTATTCTAGCTAGTTATAATTTAATGTATAGTATAAATAAAATAATCCTAAAAATAGAAATTTAATACTCTAAATTAACTAGCTAATTATATTTAAAATACTAGCTATAAATATTTTATTTAGCTTCTTAATACATATAAATATAGTTTTATTATTATTTTTTTCTTAATAAAATTCTATATACTTTAAGTCTTTTACCTAAATATTTAACACTACCCACTTATTCTTTATTATTCTTTATACTTTTTTTATACATATTTATTAATACTAAATATAAGATTAATTACTAATACTTATTAAATTTAAATAGTAAGCTTTTTTATTTTTATTATTTTCATTATATTAAAGCTAAGTATAGTAAGTGTTAGAATCGCTGCATTCTGAGGTAACCGGCACGGTTGGGAAGAACCGGACTCGTGCCTAAATTAGCCGCGGAACCTAATTAGCTATGTATGTAGAGTTTTTCACTATAGATTCTAGCGGTATTATTATAGCCTTTAATAGGCTATAAAGGGGTTATAGAATAACACTAAATAGAAGTGGAAGATAACTGATTTTAAATGTCTTTATAAACCCCTTCATTATACTACTTAGGCCCTTAGCCTTACTTAAGTATTTTTTGAAGAATAGCTTATATTCTAAGGAATTTAACACTAATTAGTAAGTTATATTTCTTCTTAGATATATTACCTTATATATTTATAAGGCTTTAATTTAAAAAGAATAAACCTTTTATTATAAAAAGAATTTATACTAAAAGGAGAGACTCTTACTAAATAACTTATTTAAGGTTATTATACTAACTACCTTTAGGCTTCTAAAAAATACTAATTATTTAATTCTATTTTCCTTTAAAGATCTTAAGATAATTATTATAATTTATACTATTATTTATAAAAATACCTTTATTTACCTTATTAACTAACCCTTTATTATACTAAAGCCTATATAGGGATTATGAGGCTAGAATATAAAACCTTAACTAAAGCTAGTTAAGAACTATATTAAATATTTAATTATAAGATAACTTTTTATATAGATAATAAGGAATTCTAAGATTAATTAAGGAACCTTATATAAAGTAGCTATAATACTGCTTTATTATAAGTATTATTAATATAAGTCTTACTAAAATCACTTTTATTAATTCTATAAAAATACTTAAGGACTCTTATAGTAAACTAGTAGAAATGTATAGAAAGTAACCCTAATTAATATAATAATATATAATATATTCATAATTAAGCTATATATATATTTAACTATTATAGTATATTAAAGTAGAATAGTTTAAAGTTATTTAATATATTTTATAAGAACTTTAAAGAGTAGACTACTAAAGACTTTAATAGAATTTATACCTTTTCAAAGAAAGACCTTAAAGACTTTCTTATTAAAGATAATATACTTATTAGAATTATTTATAGTCTTTATATTATAATTATACTTATTTAATTTATTAAAGCTAATAAAATATAAATTAAAGCCTAGTTCTCTGGCTAATTTACCTAATATTAATTAAAACCCCTAATTTCTATATATTTATAACTTGTAAGCTTACTTTATAACAGCTAATTAACTAATTATTAAATACTTAAGGAAAGTAAGTAAATTTAGCTATTCACATATATAAAGTAGAAAATACTAAAATTTAAGTTATTACTGCTAATAACTATTATAATAACTATAATAACTAATAATTAAAGCTACTATATTCTTAAGAAGAGTAATAAGAGCTATATAGCTAATAAAAAATATAGTAGAAAAGTATACAACTTTATTATACTAAGAATAAATATTTTTAAATATTAATATATATAAATTAATATTTTAAAGTTATTATAAGTAAGGGTATTTCTAATAATATTGAAGAATAATACTTTAACTTATTATTTTAATAAACTCACTAAAAAAGGTATAATAATTTATAAACTTATTAATACTATTAAGAATTACGTTAAAACTAAAGGTAGATACTAATTTTACTATATTAAATAGAATAATATTTTACTTTAAAAGGTTATTGCTAATAACTTTAAGAAAACTAAGCTTTAATACCTTAACTTGATACTGAAGTAATTATATTATATTTACTATAGAATTTATAATACTTTTATTATAAATATAAAGCTTTAATAATAGCTTACTACTATTATTAGTAGTGTTTCTAAATATAAGGTTATTATATTGAACCTTACTCTAACTTATAAAGGAGTTATTAAAGACCTTTATAAATACTTATATACTAATAAATTAATTAAATTATTATAATAGCTAACTTCTATATTAAATATAATAAAAGATAGTAATCAGGTAATATTTATAAATTTAAGGTATAAGTAATTATTCAATTAGCTATAAAGATATTTATTATAATAATAAGAAATATACTTTTTTGGGAAATGCTTTATATACTAATAAGTAAAACATTAGTTTATATTTTATGTAAAGTAAAAGTAGTAAAAGGCTATAGACTTTTAGTAAAAAAGTGAGAACTATAAAGGAATTATCTTTAAATATAAATTTAATATATTTTTACTTACATATAATGGAAATTCTAAGAAAACCACTAGAGAAAATAACTATTTAGTGTAGAATGCTTTAAATACCTTTATTACTATATTATTAAATTAAGCTATAAGCCCTAAGCTAACCTTTATATAATTTTTTATTTATTTACTACTAAATCTATTTAATCTGTTTAATCAAATAGATTTTTATAAGAAACCAACCTTTTTTTTAAGTAAAAGCCCTTTTATATATAGTTAAGAATACTATAACTACTTATATAATATTTAAAGTAACTATTAAAACTAATAAAATATATTACTTTATATTAAATAACGAATATCTTGGTAATATTATTTATAAAATTATACTAAGTATTAACGTAAAAAAAAGTTTTATAATAAGAGTACTATAAGCTATAGCTTTATAAAAGCTAATACTAAATTTAAAAACTAAACCTATTAGCTAATATATAGTTAGCTTTAGTATAGAATTAGTAATTTCTTTAGAAATCTTATAAGTCCTAACTACCTTTAAAACTATTAAATTTTAGATTCTTAATATAGCTACTCTTTTTTTTATTTTATACATTTAATATACATTAAATAAATATAAAACTAAATAACCTTAAAAACATACTAATTGAAAGGTATAAAGAAGGTCCTAATTATATAGAAATAAACATACCTTTAATAAATACTATAGGCTAATAAAGCTATTGTTTTTTATCTTTTACTAGCTAAGATATATTAATTATATTAATAATTTTGCTACTTTTTAGTATAAAACTATTAAGCTACTTTAAAAGTAAGTAAGTTAGTAATTAATAGAATTATTAAAGAACTGTTTTATTAATATTTTTAATATTAATTATAGTAAAGCTTTAAAATAATTTAAGTTTACTTTTAAAAATAATATAAACTTTAACTATAAAATTAGTATTAATATTCTTTAAATTAATAATAAACTTAAACTATATATTATTAATATACTTACTATACTTTAAGTTATATACTTTTTTAAACCCTAAAAGCAAAAGGTATAAAATATGTAGAATATATTGAAAAAGTGCCTTAATACTTAATTAGATCCCTTAAATAATATTATTATAATACTAAAATAAACTTTACTATTATTAAATTGTAATATATGATATATTAAATAGCTATTAATATAGAAAACGTTTCTATTAAAGTATATTACAGTATTAAAAAGGTTAAGAAATATAATACCTTTTAAAATATTTGACTTAATAATAAAGAATATTAAAATATTAAATATAGTATATTTAGCTTTAACTTAGTGTAACTTCTTATTTAAGTAAATAGTATAAATATTATAAAAGCTAAGCTAAACTTTATTTTCAAGCTAATATTACTTTATTAAATAATATAATTAATTAAAGAATTCTTTTTATCATTATTAAGTAAAGTGAATAATAGCCTAAATAAGCATTATTTTTTACTTAATATACTTAAAAAACTAAACTACTTACCCTTTAAAGAATATTTAGCTTTATATAAAAGCTAGTATATATTAAATTAGGTTAATATTAAAACCATAAAAAGCTTTATATATACTAATGTTACGTGCTAGATCTTACACGTAAGTTAGGGTTACTTACACAATAGGTGTAGTATGTTATAAAGTTATAAAGAGAAGGAACACTTATATTATAAGTAAGTGGTTAAGTGTATATATAGTTAAAGTTATTTCTCTTTAGCTAGATATAATAGAACCCTGCTTTAATAAGGTAGGTTCTACCTCTAGAAATAGACTATAATAGGTCCCCCCTTTATAAAAGAAAATATAGCTTATTTCGTTACGCATCGCGGGATCCCTGGGTTCCTCTTAGCCTAAGCTCTTCAGAACCCGCGGACTATAATGCCTTAGTTTAGCCTTATATATTAGGCATTCTGCTAGATATGCCTATACTATATATTTTATATAGTGTGAGCATTTCTAGATAAATTATAAATATATTATTAAGCTCTTTCTAAATATAATAGGTTATAAGCCCTATATATTCTAGATTTATTAATATTTTATTAATATTTTTATTATAATTTATATTACATTTTACTATATTTAGTATATATATTTCTTAGATACACTAAAGGATTAGTAGTATTAGTATTTATATTTAACCCTAACCTTATAAATAAGGCCCTTTTCTTTAATTAATGAGTTTATTTATTACTTAACCCTTTATTAATTCTTTTTTTTATAAAAAATATATATAAGTAAGGATTAAATATATAACCTTAGCGCTTAAGTATATAGAACTAGCCCTTATTATTATAAAAAAAACACTATAATCTCAAATTTTATAAGAATTTTTTATAGAGTTTTCTTTAAAAACAAAAGCCTTTACTATAACTTCTTAACTACTAGCTAGGACTATTATTTTATATACATTAAAACTACTTAAGTACTAGTTTAATAATTAAATAATTATAAATTATTAAGTACAGTAAATTAAGGTAAAATATTACCTACTAACCAAGCTAAGGTATAACTAAGTAAAATATTTTAATTTTTTCTCTTTTTATTATTAAAATATAGAAAATACCTATTATAAACCTACAAATTTTTAATTTTATAATCTTTATATAGGTATAAGCTATATAATAATTTAATTAAAATAGTATACTACCTATACTAATAAACTATTAAACTAAATTAATAATTCCATAGTATTAAACACTAAGTTATAAAGTTATTACTAAAAGGTTCTTATAATATATTATTTTTATTATAATAAGTAATTAAAATATACCTTTCTAGCTATATAAAGCTAACTAAAGTTATAATATAAATAACTCTTTTAGTATAAAGAATATAATACTAAAATCTATATAAATTATACTTTTAAAGAGTTTTAAGAATTTTAAAGAATAGGAAATCTATATAAAGATATATATTTATATTTTTGAATATATACTCTACTTTAAAGGTATAATAATATAGTTTAAAGAAACTAATTAAAAATATACTTTATTAATATATTTAGTATAATAAATATTATTTATATATATATAGAAAAATATCCTTAGAGTAGGATTAAACTATAAAGGCTTTATAATAAACCTTTTATAGCTTATTTATAATAATTATAGCCTTTAAGTAAATACTATTATTATTAAGCTACTAAATAGTTTTTTTTAATTAAAAAGGTTAGGGTTCTTATTAATAAAGGCTTAACTTAACTATTATTAAAATCTATAGTAAATAATTAATAATATTAAAACTTTACTTAATATTATATAGGCTATTTAAATACTTTAAGTAATAAAAAGTATTATACTTAATATTTATAATATATAAAAGATTTAAGCTTTTAACTTTAAAGGTTTTAAAAAAATTAAAATATTAAAATATTTTATATACAAATTAAATAAACTAATTAAGAATTAAAAAGCTAGCTTTTTAATAAAAAGGTTTTTATTAAAAAAAAGGTAATAAACTTAATAACTTTTAAATATAACTGTATAGTTTTACGTAGCTATTATATATCTATAAAAAATATATATTAAAAGCTTTATTCCAAACTTTAACATATATAAATAAAGGTTTATTAAAAAGAAAGCTTTATAAAGATATTTGTATTAAAAAGCACTATTCTTTTTAATATTATATAAGTAGGAAGTATATTTAGTACTATAAGTAAAGGTATTAATAATAATTATACTACTATTACTAAGTATAGCTAGCTTATAAAGTATAACTATATTTTAAATATAGAATATAGTAATTATACCTTTAATTTAATAAAGTAGTTTATATATTTCAATATTAATATTAAAGTTAAATTAATAATTATTAATAATAGTTAGCTATTTATTATTAAAAGAATTAAAATAATTAAATTACTTATTAAAAAAGAAAGTTTGAAGTTACTAAATACTTAACTAGCTTTAAAAGTAAAAATTAATATAACTTCTTTAAGTTTTCTTTATTAAGCTAATATTATTATAAATAAGTTTATAAACTAACTAATTATAAAGTCTTTGGTATAACTTATAGCTTTTTTTTATTAAGCTTTTAATATTATAGTATTAAAGCTTTATAAAAAAAAAGCCTTACTTTAACTTTATAGTATTACTTACTAAAGCTATTATAAAGGATATAAAATATAGCTTTTTATTTAAAAGACTTAAGTATATTAAAAAGAATTAAATACTTTATATATATAAAAAAGTAAGTATAGTAATTAATTTAATATCTTTAAATAACTTTTATTATAAAGCTTATTGTTTTATTAAAACTAATTAAATTATTTATTATAAGCTATAAGAGTTTATAAAAAGCTAAAAAGGTATAGTAAATTATTATAGAAAATACAAGTAGTAAATTTATTATTAAGTACTTTTATATTAATAATTCTATAGAATTCCTAGGTAAAAAATTATAAATTATTATTATAAAAAAGGTTATATTAATTATTTTAAAGCTTTTTATATTTCTATTTACTAAGGCTTTATTTAAAACCCTAAGAAAACCCTTATAAATATAGCTTAAGTATTAATCATTAATAATAAGCTTTTTAATATTCTTTAGCTTTATATTATAAAGTATATAACTAAGTTTTTAAATATTTAACTAATTAGTACTAATTTTATTAAAAAACTACTATAATAAGCACTTTTTAATACAATTAAGCTTATTAATAACTTATTAATGAAGGATTCTTATATTTAAGGGTATATTACTTATATATAAATTTTTAATACAAGGTATATAAAGGTATAAAAAATATCCCTTAAAGTAAAAACATGGTATATTATAAGTATAAAAAGTAATAAATATTACTTATTTAAGGTTTAGCTACTTAAAAAAAGTTATATTATAAAGCTATAAAAGATTTAATTTTAAAATAACTTTATAATATTCTATAAATTTATTAATAAAACTAAATTTATTATTAAATTAATAAATTTAGTATTTAAAATAAAAGTAAAAGGATTATTACTTTATTTTATATCAATTTTATATTTAAAACTTACTTTTTACTATCAAATAAAATTTAATAATATATAATATAGCTTAGTACTATAAATGCTTTATAAGGTTATAATACTACTAAAAATACATTAAATAGTAACCTTTTATTTAATTAAATATATTAATAGCTAACTACTCCTTTTAAAAAAACTTTTTTAAGTTACTTCTTTAGTTTGTTAAGATTAATATTAAAAAATATATTAAAATTATAATAAAAAAAGTAGCTTATTATATTTAAATAATTTAAAGAATTAATTATTAACTATAAAAAATATAGCACTAGAGTTTCTTTTAAGCCTATTTTCTTTGTTAAAGATATAGAGATAATTAATATACTATACTATATAATTTATACTAATATAAATTATACTAATATAAATTATACTAATATAAATTATACTAATATAAATTATACTAATATAAATTATACTAATATAGATAATACTATTATAACTACTAAGTCTTTAAAAGTAATTACTAATAAAGTAACTCTTTTATTTTTTAAAAAAAAGATATAATAAGCATTAAAAAACTATAAAGAGAGAATTATATATTGTTAAAGCCTAAAGTATATTAACTAAGAGTCTTTACTTATCCAACTTAGTATATAATAGTTATTATATATAGGTATTTATAAGGATTATTTATATATTATAATATATAATTAGAAATATGCTTTTCTTAATAGATTTATAGAGCTTAAATCTTTAAATCTTATACATTATAATAATATTATTACTTATAATATAAATAATTCTATAAACTCTTTATATTATATAATTATAGTATAAGTAGCAAGTATAGCTAATATAAAAATATATATTCTATTTAATTAATTTAAGGTATATAAGCTACCTAATTATTAAACCTTTTAGTAGCTAGCTAGAATTAAAGATAAAAAAAATATAATAAAAGAATAATTAGAGTTTTATATATATACTTAAAAATACTATAATCTTTTATAGCTAGTAGGTTTATATTATTAAATACTTTACTGATAAACTACTTTTTTTAAATGCTTACTAGGTTATTTATAGTAACTAATACTTTAATATCTTTAATACTTAATATCTTTATATAGTAGTAGTATACTTAGTTTCTTTATATATTTTTAATATAATTATTACTTTTTTTACCCTTCAGTAGTAGTAATATAATATAGTTAATACCTTTTTAAATATAAAGGCTAAATCTAAGGTCTTTAAAAAGTAACCTTATAGCTATAAAAATATATTAGAATATATATACTACCTTAATTATATACTTTATAGTTATTTAATATTCCCTATTTAGTAGCTTAATAATCAATTAATTAAGCTTTTTAAGTATAACTTTAAATGCTTTTTTAGTAAGCTATATATTTTTTCTTATAATAACTTTATTTTCTTATTACTTTATATTAATATTATTATTATAATAGCTCCCTTAAATACTATTATAAACTTTATTCTCAATATATAAGAATTATAATATAAGCTTAAGTAACTAAGTATGAACTAAATGTTTTTAAGTATATAATTTAAATAAAATTATAACTATTATACTATTTTACCCTATTAACAAAAGTATATTAGTTTTATACTTTAATAATATAATACTTTAAGCCTAATCCTTACTTATATACCTTAGCTACTTAAGCTTAAGATTTCTTTTTATTTAAAACACCTTTTAATAGTTAGAATTTTAAAAAATTAGTAATCTAAAATTAATTATTTTAACTAGTTTTTAAGATATATAAGATATAATACTATATATATAATAAATAAGCTTAATATAATAAATTTAGCTTTAAAGTAAATTTATATAAACCTAAAGAAGTACCTTAAGAAATATCTTTAAGAAATAAAGAATTTAATAATTTTTCTTAATAATATATTAAATAATAGTATTATTAATTACTTTTTTTAATTCTATAGCTATAGTAATACCTTTTACAGTAATAACCTCAGTATAAAGCGCTTTATAGCTAATTATATTATAATAGTTAATAGTAATACTATTCTTTAAGCTTTTAAGTAATAATTTATAGTTATATTAAGTATTATAGAAGCTAAACTCTTAAATCTTATATTTATAATGCTTTTTATAACCTAGGTCTCTTAGCTAATTAAAAACTTGAAATTTAATTAAGTATACTTATTATTTTTATTTATAAATAATTAAAATACTAAAATAAATAAATAAAATAAAAAGTATTATAGCTATATAAAATATATTAACTTATAATATAAATAAATTATATAAAGGGTTTATAATAGCTTCTTTTACTTTAAGTAAGTTAGTATAAATTAAATAATTATAAATAGCTTTATTAAAGGTCTTAAGTATAAAAAATATAATAATTTTATATAAATATTTTATATAATTTTAAATTTTAAGCTTTTTTATATAGAAATTATTAATTATATTTTAATATTTTCTTTTTTTCCTGTTATTATATATTTTCCTTAAATTTTCTACTATTTTTATATTAACTTTGTTATAACCTATTAACCTTACTAATAGCCTAAGCTTTTATATATAAATTTCTTTAAGTATTTTAATATATTAAATATTTTTTATATTCTACTTCTTTATAATTAAATATTATATATATTTAGTATAGGCTAATTATTTAGCTATAAGGGTAGTGTTATATATTATAGAATTCTGAGGTTTCTCTTAGCCTAAGCTCTTTAGAACCTATAGACTATAATGCCCTAGTTTAGCCTTATATGTTAGGCATTCTACGAGATATGCTTATACTATATATTTTATATAGTGTGAGCATTCCTAGATAAATTATAAATACATCATTAAGCTCCTTCTACATGTAACATATTTAAAGCTAAATAAATAAGAAAGAAAAGAAAAGAAAAGAAAAGAAAGCAAGTTTATAGTAATTTATATATAAGCTAAAGAACTAAAAAGAAAGGGAATAATATTATAAGAGTTTATGTGTAGCTAAGTTATAAACTAACCTATAAAAGTTATATTAATAAAGAGAGAAAGTGTAAGTAAGTAAATAATTATAATACTTTATATTCTTAGTAAAACTATTAAACTCTATAGGGTTTACCTTTAGTATACTACTATACTCTATACTTTTATATTATTTATAATTACTACTTATTATTACTATTAATGAATATATTACTAAAAGGTAAGTATTATTAATAAGCTTAAGGGGTATAAAAATAAATTTAAAAATAAATTTAAAGATTTTTTATTTATACTATTTTATATTAATATTAAGAGTATTAATATTAAGAGTATTAATATTAAGAGTATTAATATTAAGTTTTATAATAATGAATTTAGCTTTTTCTTAATAAGTACTTAGCTTTATTATTTTATAGAGTTTTATTAAGTTAAGGTTAAGTTTCTTTACTACTATTAGTAAGGTTAAGCTATATATAACTTTTTGTATATTATTAGTAAAGCTATTAAAGTTAGCTATTATTTTATTAAAATAAGCTTTAAAAGTATAGATTTTCATAGCTCTCTTTTAAAGTGCTTAGTAATATATATTAACTCAGTATAATTTATATTTAATAAAAATATTAATAAAAGTATTTATACCCTTAATATAAGTAAAAGCATTATATAAAGCCTTTAAGTAAAAGTAAGACTTTATATAAAAAATAAAGAAATTAATAAATTATAATACTTTAAAGTTATTTAATACTATTGGCTTATTTAAATCTTTAAAGTTTAATACTACTTTAATATTATTATATATATAAATTTAAAGGTTTTATTTTATAAATATCTTTTTAATTGAAGTAATAATATACTAAGGAAGGTAAATAAAGGCCTTTAAGCTAAGTTTTATAATAGATTAAATAAAAGTTTAATTAAAATAATTATTTACTTTCTCTTTAAAGAGCTAGTGTAATTAGTTTAGCTTATAAAGTAAAAAGGTCCTTTAGAATTCTTCTTTAATAAAGTCTATAGTATTTATAATTTAATATAGCTTAAAAATATAGCGTAAATACTTATAAATTCTAATAATAATAGTTATAACTAAGCAATAGGCTTTAAGATATAGGTTCCCTAGCTTTATAAGGTATTTAAAGGTATTTATGTAGTAATAAGTAATTTTATCTTTAGTGCTTAAGGTTTTATAAATAAGTATAATGGTTATATAACTAGTTATTATAATTAGTAGTTTCTATTAAGTTATAATATAGTATAAGTTAAGTAAGAATATATTGAAATTATATAAAAGTAGATATTATATAAGCTTAATAGCTAGTATAATAAAAGTTTTATAAGGAGTAAATAATAATAACAATATTAAAAAGAATAGAAATATTATTTATTAAGGGAGTAGTATAGTTATTAGTTAATAAGAGGTTTTAATATAGTTATACTAAGGTAAGTTTTTATATATAGTAATTTATAAAAGTAAATGGGCTTTTACCTTTAGTAAGAGAGATATAGTAACTATAAAATATTTTAGTAGTTTATAACCTAAGGTATATACTAGTATAGGTAAGCTTTTTTATATAAATTAAGATATAGTCTTTATAGGTAAAGTTAAGAATATATATATACCTTATTTACTCTTAATATAATTTGAACATAGGTATATTTCTATAAAGATTTTATATTTATAGTAATAATCATTATACAAATTAATATAATTTTACTAAATTATTATACTTTTTAATAATTTTATTCTTTTAAAGTAAATATATAATATAAAACCCTTAAAATTACTTATATTTTAAGTAATTATTAGAATTCTGAAAGTAAAATACTATTAAAATAATAATATAGAAAATAACTAAAAAACTAAAATATACTATTAAAGAAATTATTAAAATCCCCTTCTTATAGTATAGTCTTTAAACTACCTATTATAAGTAGTTAGTGCTTATAATATATAAAATACTCAAACTAATGAGTTAGAGTATTATTTTTCTTATACTTAATAGAAAATATTAAGGTAAATATCTTAAGAGTGCTTATAAAGGGCATTACTAGAATTTTAATAGTTTTTACCTTAGCTTAAAGTATTTTAATAAAGATATTAATAGAAGAAATTAAGGTAGTTATAATAGATTTATATTTCTTTAGTATATTAAGGTAGAATTTTATATTGTTAATATTCTTTATTATATGTATAGACTTAATAGCTTTCTTACTTTTAGTATTAACTATTTCTAAGGTCTTAGCCTTTATAATATTATAGATTTTTATAAGGCTTTAATACTAGTGTAGTGTATATTAAATAGTTTACTATAATAGTTTATTATAATAAACTTAAGGGCTTTTGTAGCTATCTTTAATACTATAATATATATAAGAACCTCCTTTTATATACTAAATAATTACTTAAATATAGTAATAGTTACTTAGGCACTTAGCTTAAGAATCTTTTTAAAATAAAACTTACTAATTATTACTAAAAAGCTACTAAAAGTTTTATTTAAGTAGCTAAATGTTTACTTATATATTTAGTAATAATAATAAGCTTAGTTAAAAGCTAAAAAATTTAAGGATAGTTTTTATAGCTATTTTTATTTTTTTAAATAAAAATAATAATTTAAAAAGAGTTTTAAGTGATATAAATTATAAGAAGTTTTAATTTACCTTTAGCTTAAGTTTTGTTTCTTTTTATAGTAATTACTATAACTTTATTAATTCAAATACTAAATTCTTTAAATATATGAATATATTAAGCTATAACTTTTAAGTATAGCTTATAAAAATAATTATTCTCCTTAATACTTAATTTACTATAGCTAATTTTAGCTTTAGCTTTAGTAAATTTTATACTATAAATATAAAGAGTATTTCTAAAAGCTTAATTCTTTTTTTTAAATTCTAACTTACTATTATATTACTACTTTATATAGTTCTTTATTATATTAACTTTAAATATAAATTTAATATTCTTTAATTTATTATAAAGTTTATATATTTTATTATTAGCTTTTTTAAATTAATAAAAGTATTAATATATTAATATATTAGTAATAAATTTCACTACTTTCTTAGTAGTAGTTTCTAGTTTATTAGTATATATATTAAAAATTAGCTTATTTAGGCCTTTACTTTAATATTCTTGGTATTACCTATGCCTAAAGTAGAATTTATATTATTTATATTAAAGATATCCGTATTCTTACTATAGTTAACTATACTTATTTAAAATATAATATAAGGTATACTTTGATTATTCTTATTATTACTATAAAACTTATTATTTTAAGTAATAAAAATATTTCCTAATTAGCTAGTTAAAATACTAATTTTTAAAATCAAGAATTAAAGTTAAGTTTAAATATGGTTTCTAGGTTAATATTATATAAAGCTATACTATACTTAAGTTTTAAGGCTAATGATTGAAAGAGATTTAAAAAGCTATAACTAAAGACTAAGCTTAGTAAAAGCTTTAGTATATAAGAGTAAAATAAATACTAAGAAGCTACTATATATATTCTTTTAATACCTTTATCAATAATATAATTACTAGCTATTAATATAAAAGCTATAGAAAAAGGCTAAGATAGCCTTAAGCTATTAAATTTAAAAAGTTTTTAAGCTTAGTAAAATAGGTATAAAGAAAAGTAATAAAGGTATAAAGGCTAGTAATAAATTATAAGTTATAAGTAAATAACTATTAAAAAAAATATATAGCTAAAAAAAAAAAGAGAGAATAAAGAATAAAAAAAAAAAGTAAAAAAGTATAGGAAGTAAAGGATTTTATATACTTTAATAAGAAATATAAAAATAAGCTTAAGGTAAGTTTTTATAATATATAAAGAGTTAGGAAATAATTAAAATTTTTTACTAATAAAAGATTCCCTATATATATTTATAAAACTAAGTATAAAGCTAGCTGAAATTAAAATATTTATTAATTAAAAAGTATTATTATAATTTTTTATAGTATTTTTTATTTTAATTAATAACATTCTTAGTAAAGTATTAATTAACTATTTTAAGAGTTTTAATATATATTTATTTCTTAAGAATCTAGTAATTATTTTTAGTAAAGTATTTTTTTTTAATAAATTAAAAACTTAATATAAAGCTTCTTATCTTTTTTTAAAAAGAATTATATATAATAATTTTAAATTCTTTTAACTTTTAATAGTTTTCTTTATATAATTTAGTTAAGTTTATTATTAATAATATTAATATAAATCTTTGAAAAAGATTCTTATTTTATTATAGTTTTTAAACATAAGCTATAAACATTATTAAATAGACTTTAAAGTTAGTAAAAAATTAAAAAAGAAAAATTACTTTAAAACCTTATATAGTTTAGTATATTAAAAAGATTATTTTTTTTTAAGCTTACTTAAAAGCTTATAATTTAAGTATAGTTTAAAGTATATTATATTCTTAATATTAATATTTACTAAACTATAGCTAAAATTATACTTAATTTTTATAAGCACTATAACTATAATACTAATATATTTAGCTTCCCTTTAATATAGTTTTTAAAGTATAAAAAAATTAATATCTTTAAAGTTAATAATAAATTTACTTAAATTTAAAAAAAGGTTTATTATTATAAATAATTTATAGCTAAGTATAAGTTTATTAACTAATTAGTTACTTAAAGCTATAGCTATATTATTAAAATAGTATTAAAGTATTAAAAGTATTAAAAGATAAGGGATATTTAGGTTAGTTATAATATAATAATATATTATAATAATTATAAGATAGTTTTTATACCTTATTATACTATTAATCCATAAGTAATATACTTTAGTAATAAGGAGTTTTACTTATAGTTTATTAAATAGTATAATTTAAAAATTAAAAATAATTTTAAGGTTTTTATTATTAATAATTTCTAATAATAAACCCTAATTAATTAAGTAAAGTCTTTTAAGTAAAAGTTTAGTTTTAATATTTATTAAATACTTTTTATAACTACAAATAAGAATTATTTTTTTATTAATAAAGTAATTAATTAAGTAAAATAAGTTATAAATAATAAATTCTTCTACTACTTATATTATATTTATAAAGCTAATATTTGGTATATTTATAATAAAATATAATAAAATATTATAAAAAAGTATAAGCTTTATTCAAAAACGTTTTATATTCTTTAAACCTTAAGATTAAAGAACTATATTTTCTTTATAAATATTATAATATACTATATAAATACATATTTAGCTATTTATTAATTAAAAGTAAATAATAAAAATCTTTTTAGCTATTCTTTTTATATTAAAATAGTAAGTATTATTGTAAGTAAGCTAAAGAAAAGCCTTTATATAACTTTAAGAAATATAAACTTAATATAGTTTTTTTTAAATTATAAGAATATTTATTATTATATTTTAAGTACTTAAAATATTATAAAATTTAAACTATATAAAGTAATTTATAACTTTAATAAGCTTAAAGTTACCTTTATTAAGATTCATTAAGGTTTATTATTATAAGTAAAGTATATTAAATAATATCTTTTACTAATAAGTAATTAGTAATGATATTTATAGCTAATAAGTTAAATTGAGCCATTTTTCTATACTTTTTTATTTTTTATATAATAATAATAGCCTTTACCTTTATTAAACTACATTTTTTTAATAGCTAAGATTAGGTAAAAGAAAAATAAAATAAAGTAAAGTTTATTATTATTAATATTTTTTTAAGAATATTAATATTATTTTAATTAATTACTAATTAAATAGTATATAGGTTAAAACCCTTTTTATATATATTAACTTTAAAAAAGAAAAGCTTTTTAAAGTTATAGTACTAGAGTAAAATATTAGTATATAAAACTTTTTAAATTACTTTAAAAAATATAATTTCTTACTTTAAAACTATAAAACTTACTAATTAAGCTATATATTTTTATATTTATTTAAATAACTTAATAAAAAGCTTATTTTATTTATAAAGATTTTAAAGAATTTAATTTTTTTATTTTATAAGGGTTTAATCTATAAATTTAATTAAAAAACCTTTATATAAAGAAAACTAATTATTTTAATAAACGTTTTAAAACTTAAAAGTATAGTAAATATTTTAAGGTTTTTAAATACTTTAATATAATAATTAATATAAATAATATTTTTTATATTTATAAAAAAAACCTAAAAGCTAAATTAATAAATAGCTAATTAATAACTTCTTAGCTATTATATATAAATAATACTTTTTAAAAATTTAAAATATAATTTTAAGGTAAGCTAAATATTCTTTAAAAGTACTAAAGAAAATTATAATATTATTAATATATACTTATATAAAGGCTTAGTATTTATAGAATTACTTATTTATAAAGTATTAAGTATATACTAAGGAATTCTTATATCTTTATATTATAATAAATAATACCTTAATATTATATTTAAAGTTAATCACTATATTATTATAATATAGATATTATATTAAAAGCTAATGAAAGAAACTAAAAGTATTTAGTAAAGTAATTTAATATTTTTTATCAGTATTCTTTATAATATTACTTTAGTTAAGTAAAGCGTATAAATTTAAAATAGTAATACTATTAATAAGCTTTATATTAATTACTACTCTTTCTTTATATTCTGATTTAATATTATTTTAAATTAAAAAGCTAACATATAAGTATAAGGCTTTTTTACTTACTTTAAAGTTAAACATATTATTAATATTATACTTTTTATTAAAAACTTTATAAAACTTCTTTAAGGTTTTTTAGTTAAGTAATATATTTATAAAGGCTTTAATTAATTTTACTAATTATTAATAAAATTAATATATATTTACTTCTTTTTAAATATTAATATTGCTTTTTAGTTATAATAAACATTATATTTATTAATAAGTTTAATAAGTTTTTTTATAGCTATTCAGTTAAGATTTATAATTTTAATATGAAATTAATTTATAATAAATAAAATATTATTAAAGTATATAATACTATATAGAAAAATACTACTTTTCTTATTCTTTTTTATTTTAAAAAAAAATATTCTTTAGTACTACTAGCTTTTTTATAGCTTTATAGAATATTTATATTATAACTATAAAATACAAAGAAGTTTATATATTATCTATAGTAAAATAAAAGTTTATAGAGTTAAAACTTTAAAGGTTTTTTAATTTTTAGTTAGCCTTAATATAAATTAAACAATTTATAAAATTATAAATTAATAAATATTTAGCTTACCTATAATTTATAATATTATTAATGATTTAATAGTTCTTAAAAATAAAGTAATATATACTTATAGCTTTATATACTATATAGTTTTTCTAAAAGACTAATATAAATTCTAAGCTATATAATAGTATGGTGATATAATATATTATAATAACTCCTTTAGTTAAAACTCTATAAATAGAGTAGAAAATATAGCTAGGTATAGATATATTATATATAAATTAAAAAATAACTCTAAGCCTAATAAAGTTAATGTTAATAGTATAATTATATATACAATCTATACTAATTAATAATTTTACTATAAGTTTCTTTATTATATTAATAGTTATAGTAAAGTAACTTAAAACTAACTTTTCTTTAGGTCTACTTTTAATATAAAAGTTTAAAGTAATAGTTTCCATAATATAAAAGGAGAAATTTATATTATTTATAAGTTTAGGCTTTTAGGTTTTTTATTCAATGTTATACCTATTTTATTAAAGCTACCCTTTATTCATTAGTATTAATAAAATTTTTATATTAAAGTAGATTTTATAGTTCTTCCCTTAGTTATTAAAGTAAATATTTACTTTAAAATAAATAGTTATTTCTTTTAGTAATTTCTAATTAATATAGCCTTACTATAGCTTTAATAACCTAGCTATTAATTAAGCCTTTAAAAATTATAATTTCTTTACTATATAAATTATAGGGAAGTATTAGCTCCTTAGTATAAAAAGTATTTATAAAGTTAAGCTTATTCCCTTTAAAGTTACTTTTAATAATGTCTTGCTTAACTATATAGTATTTTAAAAATATTAAATAAACCTTTTTAGCTTTTATATTTAAAATATTTACTATGACTATATAATTAATATTATTACTATTCTTAAGTTCTTACTTTTTATAAAATAAGGGTTTATAGCCTTTATAGTTATAATAAGGGTATTTAAAGGGATTATAATAATAAAGTTTAGCGTTTTATATTACTTAGGGGTATTTAATTCCTTAGTATAAAAGGTATCTATTAGTATACTTTTATTAAAATCTTTAAAAAACTTTTATAAGGCTTCTTTATAACCCTTATAAAAATAATTATAATTAAATTAAAAGGGATATAAGTAGGTTTATAATTAGGAATTTTAATATTTATATTTAATACTAAATTTATAATACCTTTTATAGCTTTATATGTATTAGTAATAATTACCTTATTAGTATTAAGGTAGATTATAACTATTATTATAATAGCTATTATACTAAGAAGGTTTATTTTAGTAGGCTTTTATATTAAAATAAGGGAAATCTTTATTTATAAAGTCTAAATTCTTTATAAAAAAGTAAGCTAATACTTAGATTTTTTTTTTCTTAGGTTTATAGTAGGCTTTATTATTTAAGATAAAGTTTTCTAAGTCTTTTTTTACTTTTTATTAAATTAATATATATATTATAGTAGTTTAATTTAATTAGTTTAGAATAAATTTAGTAAGGTTTTATATAAAGTTTATAATAAAAGTATATAAAAAGCTAAAATTTAATAAATTATTTATTACCTTTAGCATAAAAGAAAATCTTAGCTATAATCTTATATAGTAATATTTTAAATAATATATTATTCTAAGTAAATTTAGCTTAATTAAGCTATATTATAGCATTTCAAATCTTGATATTAAATTTTTTTTTTAATTATAGTAAATATTAATTTGAAGTTATAAAAAATTATAGTATTTTTTATATTATTAAAATATTAATAGTATTTTATATAAGTAGTACTATAAAAGAGATACTATACTTAGTATTTAATTTATTCTTAGTAGTTAGCATTAATATAGCTATAGTAATTCTTAATTACTTAAATTTAAAGGTTTATATTTATAAAAATAATAATTTACCTTTATATTTAATAGCTTTATTATTAATATTATTTAGGATTATTTTCAAGTTAAAGTATTTTAATATTACTCAGCTTTTATAAGGGTTTTATTAAATAATTTAATATTATTTAAGGTTAAATAAATAAAATTATTATAAAGGTTCTTATTTGTTAAATATTATTTTATAGGTATAAATAATAGTTTTTAAGTATATATAGTATTTTTAAAAGGGAGCTTAGTATAAAGTAAGGAAGTATATAAAGCTTTATAGTATTTTTTATTCATTAAATACCCTTTAAGCTAAGAGGTTTTAATTTAAAGGGTATTAAGAGTTATCATATAGGCTAGCTATACTTATATATTTATTATTTTAAAAAATACTATAAGGTATTATATATTTAAGGTTAAAACTTATTTTAAGGTAAAAAAAGTATATTAGGTTAGTTTTATAATTTATTAAAAGAATTTAGCTATTTTAAAGGTATTTAAAGTAGCTATTATATAAGTTACTATTTTATTAATTTCCTTTATATTACTATAGTAAGTTCCATTAAAAATAGCTACTTATTAATTATATATTTTAATCAAGAATTACTTAAATTTATTATATATATTAAGCTTATACTATTACCTTTAAGGTTTTATTATTTATAAAAATAAAGTATACTTTATTGAATTATTAATAAATTAAGAAACTACTTTATTTTAATTAATTTATATAGAATTCAATAATACTTTTAAAAAGGAATTTAGTACATTAAAGTTTAAATAAAGGTAAGTTATTATTTTTAAAATAGCTTTATAATAAAAGCTAGTATTAATATAGCTTTTTTTCTATAAAAAGGTATTTTTTTTTAATATAAAATAAAATATTAAAAGTCTTTAATAATTTTTCAATTTTTATATTTATTAAGTCTTTTATAAACTTATTTTTAACAATATTATATATATTAATATTATTAATAATTTTTAAATATTTTAAACTATTCTTTAGTATAGTAGTTTTATTTTTTAATATTAATTTTACTTATTTAAAAAGGTATTTTAGCTTAGCTTTATAAATAATACCTTTTATTATTTTTTACTTACTATTAATTATAATAAAGTTTATAAGGTTTTAAAAAATAAGTTTTTTAAGAGATAAAGGCTTTAAGTAAATTTTAAAATTATTATTAATATATTAATATTTAATAAAAATATAAAGGTTTTCAATATTCATTTATAATTGAAATAGTTTTTTTTTATTTTCTAAGTGAGAGAAGTTTTAATAAAAAGCTTAAAAATAATAAATTTACTATAGTTAGTTTTTTATAATAAAGCTAGTAATTAAAAAGTTTAAGCTAATAAGTAAACTTTACTAGCTTTTTTTTATAATTAATATAAAGCTTATAGTTTTTATTATTAACTTTTATAAAGTAAATAGGTATATAAAATAAATAGTAATTACTATTACTTATTATATACTAAATATTATATATAAGTTAAAGGTACTTATATAATAGGTATAGTATATCATAAAGTTATAAAGAGAAGGAATACTTAAGTTATAGGTAGGTAGTTAAGTGTATATATAGTTAAAGCTATTCCTCTTTAGCTAGATACAGCAGAACCTTCCTTTTATAAGGTAGGTTCCGCTTCTGGAATTAGACTCTAATAACTAAAGCTAGTAACTAATAAAGTATAGTTATTAAAGATAAGTTAGTATACTATTAAATATATAGGCTAATTTATTTAAGTAAACAAATTATAATTTATAATATTACTTAACCCTTTTAACTTATATACTTGATATTACTATTAATTTAAGAATAATAAAATTTAAAGAGAAGCAACTTAGTATTTGTAAAAAAGTAAAGTATTAATTAAAAGCTACTTACTTAGTTTAAGCTTTAGTTTAAAATAATACTTAAAGGGAACTTATGAAGATATTACTAGTAATTTAAGAAATATTAAATATATACTTTAGTACTTATATTTATTATAGCTTTTAATTAAATATATATAAATAGGTAGTTTATAATAACTATAAGAAATTAAGGAATATTTAAAGAGTTAGTTAAAAGATTAATTATAAAATTTATTAATATTTATAATTAATACTTATTTAATATTAAAATAAGCTATAAAACGCCTTAGTATAAGCACTAGTGTTTATAAGCCTTATAGTAATGGTAATTATATATATATTATATAACATTAGTTAATATACTTATTTAATAATATTTATAATAAAAAGCTTAAAAAGTTATATTTTTCTTTAAGGAGTTTATTATAAGTAAGTTCTTTGTTTATTAAATCAATATAGTAATAAAGGGCTTATACTATAGTGCCTAAAGTTAGCTATAAAATATTAAACCCTTATAAGTATTACTTTTATAATTACTAACTTATTAATATATACTTACTTTAGTAAAGAATCTTTAAGCCTTTAATTATATTACCTTTATTTTTACTTAATATATAGAGTTAGCTTATATACTTCAAACTTACAGGCTTTAAAAATAATTATTTATAAAGAAGTTATAGCTTTATAAGTTAATTATAATAATTTTAATTAGGATTTAGTTTTACTTTTATCTAAAGGTAAAAAGGGTATAAAATAGCTATAGTAAGTATATACTTAATATTAAGTAAAGTAATAGCTAAGTTACTATAAGCTCCTATAACTTATTTTATTTATAATAAAATAATATATTAAAGTATACTATTTAAGAATTTAAATAGAAATAAAGGTAAAAATTAAAAAGAAAAAAGATTTTTACTTAATATATTTAATATTTTAATATTTTTTAAAGGCTTATAAAGTATTTTAAATTTTTATAGTTCATAAGAATTATAAATAGCTTTAAAATATTATATAGCTTAGTAAACTATACTTTAAAGTATAAAATAATACTAAGTAATTTTTTGTTATATATTATATAATTTTATTAAAAGGCTATAAGTTAAGGAAAGTAATAAACTATAAGTTATAGTATAGTTACTATTTTATATTTTTAAGAGTAACCTTTAAGCGCCTCTTTAAATATAGTAGCTTTTACTACTATATTTAAGGTAGGGTTTTATTAAGCTAAAATAAGAGTTAATAAGAATATATTTTTTAAGCATTAAAAGGCTATTTAATAAGCTAAGAATTAAATAAATAAAATACTTTTCTTAATAAGGTTAAATAAGGGCTTAATAAGATTTAAAAAATTAACTATAAACTTTTAATAAAAGTTTATAAAGCTTAAAAAGCTATATATTTTCTATAGCTATATTAGTGCCTTTTACCTATAAATAGTAGCTACCTTAGCTAGGTTTAGCTATATTATATAGCTAGCTTAAACTATAAATTCTAAATATTTTACTTTAGTTGTATAAAAAGTATACCTACTAAAATTAAAGTATAGGCTAGCTTATTAAAAGTAAGAGAGAATTTCTTTAGTATACTTTATATACTTCTTATATATACTATAAGTATAAATAAAGATATTATTAAAATAGGCTATTATATAAGCCCCTAAGGTCTCCCTTAAGGCTTTTTTAATATAATATTAAAATATTGTAAGTACCTTAGCTAGGCTAAAGAGGTAAATAGGCTACTTACAGAGGCTAAGTTATAAATAAAAGGCTATTAAAGCCTTATTCCCTTTTATGATATATAAGTAATAAAAAGTAATACATATACTTAGTTTTATGAACGATTAAGTATTAGCTAAAGAATATAGAGTTTTATTAATAAATAGTAGTAAGTATTAATTTATAATCTTATTTAATCCCTTATAGTTTATAGAAAAACACTAGCCTTTACTTATTTTTTTAAATTAAAAGTATTAATATAACTATTAAGAAAAAAAAAGCTTAAATTTAGCCTTTATTTATTAAGTTTAAAATTTATTTTTATATTTTTAATAATTAGTTTTAAAATATATTATAAAGTAATGCTTAGGGTAGGTTTAGTATATTGTTATTAAAATTCTATTGTAATTAAATATAGTAAATAGCTTACCCTTAATAAAAAGGTAAGGTGCTAGTATTTTCATAATTAATTAAATTTCTTAAATTAGCTAGTTTATTAAGTATAAAAAAAGGTTTTTATTTAATTCTTAGGCTATTATATTTACTATAAATATAAAAATAATATTCATTTTTTATAAACTTATAAATATAATACTGCTTATTTTATTTAACTATAGTATATAATAAGCTAACTTTATATATATTACTTTTATAATAATAGTAATTATTAAAGCTACTTTTTAAGTATTTAAGGTATAAATCTTTAGGCTACCCTATATATAAATAACAAAGAGATATTTAGTAGTATATAATATAATATTATTTTAAGCTATTTATATCGCCCTTAAAATATAGTTTTATAAAAATCCTAGAATTATATAAGCTACTATAGAGAATAATTAGCTATTTAAGTTATTACTAAACTAAATAAAATAAGTAATTTTTAGGTATTAAAAGGTATTAGTATAGCTATATTATCTAATTATTATAATAATAGTTAAGGTATATAGTAAGGCTAAAGTAATGTATTAAAAGCCTAACCTTTAAACTATACTTTTACTTATAATAATATAGTTATTATAACTATTATTTACTTAAGTATTAATAAACTTAAAATTATTATATAAAAAAAAAGAAAAAATAATGCTTTTTTTATATAATATTTTAGCTCTTTAT